>CAKAOI010048167.1:0-10000 GCA_916701655.1 Sebastiscus albofasciatus
AAAAAACAGGTTGATCAACACAGGAAGTGAACGACTCACCTGTGTTGGGATGCGGGAGCGTCCCATTGGCTGTAGGCTGGCTCGTGATGCATTCTGATTGGACTGGGTTCTTATTGGTTCCATTCTCAGTGATGTCAGAGCCACTGTAGTGTGATGTCACATCCATCCTGCCAATGAAACGAGCTCATTAGGACAATTAAACACCGTTTAACAGCTGCTGTCACTCATTTAAACGACAACAACAACAAAAATGATAACAATAATAATAATAATAATATAATGATATTATTAATAATAATAGTAGTAGTAATAATGATAGTGATATTAATAACAACAATAGTAATAATAATAATGACAATGATAGTGATAATAATAATAAAATAATAATAATAATAAAAATGTTGATAATTACCTTTATTCATAGACCAGCGTTCAGACATGCAGCGCAGCTCAAAATGCTACAAAACAATAGTAAAAGAGATTTAAACAACAGTTAAAATATTAATGGGTGTAAAATAATACAGTAAATTATTATTATTAGTAATAATAATAATAATAATCATCTCTCTATTGTGTCTCTGTTATTAGTATTTAAAGTCATACATTGTGATGTCGACTTAGAGTTTATTTATTAAACTGTTAAAACAGAGAAACATAATTTAATCAGCTGTATGATTTATTAACATCTGTTGAATCTGTTTTATTTTTACTGTTTACATGATGAACTCTTCAGTCTGAATGATATGAGGTAACAAGATCAGATCAAACTTTATTCATCCAGATGGACAATAAACCAAAATACAAACAATACAGATTATTAATAAGGTGCGAAATTAAATGTATACAATGCCAAAAATATAACCATGAACTGCTTATGACTCATTTTGTGCTTTAAGAAGGACACATGTGAATCATCTGAAAATTATTTCAATAATATCATCAGAGAAAATAAAAAATAAAGTCTAAAATAAAAGTTTCCCACCTGCTGCCTCTGAGCCTCCTCTTCCTCCTCTTCTTCTTCTTCCTCTTCTTCTTCTTCTTCTTCTTCTTCTTCTTCAGTCAGTTGCTGGTTTGAAACTTTTGTCGTCACGTTTCTCAGTAAACAGTTTGCTGCTGAGTCCAGAGTGCTGGGTGTGTGTCTGACGCCTCCTCCTTTAAAGAGCAGCAGCACACACACACACACACACACATATACACACACACACACACACACAGACACAAATAACCCAGCAGGAGGGTGGAGTCCAATGTATAAAGATTTTATTATTATTATTATTATTATTATTATTGACTATAATATAGATAAATATACATTTTTAAGAAATATATTTCAATTCTATTTTTAATGAAAATCAATAATTTGTATATTTTAAGACGATGCCACCTGCTGGACTGAAACTACACTGTTCTTTTACTGGTTCTGGTGCTTTTACTGGTGTTCTGGTAGTGCTGCTGTTTCTGGTACTGGCTCTGGTAATGGTACTGGTTCTGATACTGGGACTTATTCTGTTACTGGTTCTGGTAGTGGATCTGATACTGGTTCTGGTAGTGGATCTGATACTGGTTCTGGTAGTGTTTTTTGTTAGTGGATCTGGTACTGGCTCTGGTACTGGTACTGGTACTGGTTCAGCTTCTTGTAGTGTTTTTGGTGATGGATCTGGTAGTGGTTCTTGTAGTGGTTCCGTAACTGGTACTGGTACTGGTACTGGTACTGGTTCTGGTTCTGGTTCCGGTTCCCGTACTGTTACTGGTTCTGGTAGTGTTTCTAGTATTGGTTTTGGTAGTGGTTCTGTTAGTAGTTCTGGTACTGGTTCTGCTGCTATGAATTAAATACTAATTATCTGTAATTTGAGAATGTGAAAAATATTTGGGAGAACTTTATGTTACAGAGCTCTGGACTACATTACCCAGACTGCACCTCGCTTCACATAACTGTAGTCCATTATGATGATGATGATGATGAGGATGATGATGATTCTTATTCTTATTGTTATTCTTATTCTTCTTATTGTGATATTAAAGTTCTCCTATGATAACAGTCCTGCAGAGGTCGCTGCTCTCTGGCTGCTGCAGCTTTATTTCCTCCTCACAGAAGAAGAAGACTGAAGGAACCTGAGAGGAACCCGTTTCTCTTTGTTTGTTTCGGACTTGTGCAGATTTTCTTAAAAATGTAAAAATTAGTGAAATGTGAACGGAGGACTGGTGAGGAGGACCGTTTCTTCTTCTGGCGTTTGAAGCAGCTGCAGCTTCATCATGGTGAGTCTTCTTCGTCTTCTTCACCGACAGACAGACAGACGGACAGATGTTTCACTGATGGAGGAGAATAACGGAGCATCTGGACCACTATAACAACCCGCAGCATCACAGACAAACACATGACTGAAAATATGTAGAAAAGTGAACAGAGTTTGGTTTCAGACTGAGCAGCTGCAGGAAAACAACTGCAGAGATATGAAGAACTGCAACGTGAAATCTTCTCTTTTTGTAAACACACTGTCAACATATTGACAGAGTCCAGATTCATGTGCATACTGGTTTTTAATGTGCATACTGGTTTTTAATGTGCATACTGGTTTTTAATGTGCATACTGGTTTTTAATGTGCACTGATTTTTAGTGTGCATACTGGTTTTTAATGTGCACTGGTTTTTAATGTGCACTGGTTTTTAATGTGCACTGGTTTTTAATGTGCATACATTTAATGTGCATACTAGTTTTTAATGTGCACTGGTTTTTAGTGTGCATACTGGTTTTTAATGTGCACTGGTTTTTAGTGTGCATACTGGTTTTTAATGTGCACTGGTTTTTAATGTGCATACTGGTTTTTAATGTGCACTGGTTTTTAATGTGCATACATTTAATGTGCATACTAGTTTTTAATGTGCATACATTTAATATTCATACTGGTTTTTAATGTGTATACTAGTTTTTAATGTGCATACATTTAATGTGCATACTGGTTTTTAATGTGCATACATTTAATGTGCATACTGGTTTTTAATGTGGACTGAATAGAGAGGAGACAAAAAAAAATCATTTTTCTTTTTTCATCAACAGAATAACGGATTCTCAAATCTGTGAGGGGGTTTAAAGAAGTTTCAAAGTGTCCATGTCATGGTTTTTGATATAGTTTTTACAGTCTTCATGGTCATCAAGTCCACATTTGGCCAGTAAGGATCAAATAGTTTGAGATCTAGACCTGGTCTGGTGTGGTCTGGGTGGAGAAAACAGTGAGATGGACCTTTATTCTTTTTTCACAAAACTGAAAAAAAAAAAAAAAAAGATTTACATAGTCTCTGAAGTCCACTTACTAGTCCAGGTTTCACAAGTCTAGAAGTAAAAAGGATTTTGATCTAGACCTGGTCTGATGTGGTCTGGATGGAGATAAGAGTTTTACTCTGTAGTTAAGTCTATAATAGTTTAACTGAGCTGCAGAGGATCATCTGTTTCTCTTGTTGTGTCTCAGTCAGAGGAGGCGGCAGGAGCAGAGCAAGGCCCGGAGGAGGAAGAGGAGGGAGGAGGAGGAGGAAGAGGAGGAGGTGAAGATGAAGAAGAAGGAAGAGGAAGAAAAGTTGCCATGCGGACCCCCAAAGGTCCTGTCTACTGTGTCTGCAGGAAACCAGACATCAACTGTTTCATGATGTAATAAACCTCACATGTCCATCTATGAATAATATAGATTCAATGGAAAAACAGCAATTAACACTAACCTGTCCTGTCTGTCTGCCTGTCTGCCTGTCTGCCTGTCTGTCTGTCTGTCTGTCTGTCTGTCTGTCTGTCTGTCAGAGGCTGTGACAGCTGTACTGAGTGGTTTCATGGAAGCTGTGTTGGAGTCTCAGAGAAAGCAGCGAAGTCCATCAGAGTGTGGTACTGTCCGTCCTGCAGAGGTCAGTCTGATATAATATCTAAAATAGAAGTAGCGTGACATAAAGAGAATTTAATGTAGTTGTAGGCTATTTACTAACATGCAGGGCAAAAGCACAGGACACAACCTCTTATACATCCATGGTCTGTGGTCTATTGGTAATCCATTTTGGGTCCTTGACAAGAAAAGTTTGAGATTGATCTCAAAATCTGTGTGCTGGATTTTTCTAACTTCAGACAAAGACTCGTCTCTGGAGATTAAATACCGTCCGAAGAAGACCAAGGAGAAGGAGGAGAAGGAGGAGAAGGAGGAGAAAGAGTCGGAGCCGGAGCTGGAGAGGGAGGACAAACCTGATGGAGACGGGAGCTCCTCCCCCCCGGCCAGAATTGACAGGAGGCGGGGCTCACAGGTAACCTGGCAACTAGAACCCGGACCATCCGGCGGGAGCTCAGAGTAGAGCCACTGCCAGCTGAGCTGGTTCAGCATCTTATCAGGATCCTCCTGGACGCCTCCTTTTGGTGGTTTTCTGAGCACGTCCAACTGGTAGGAGGCCCCGGGGTAAACCCAGACCACACTGGAGAGATTATATATCTGGTCTGGCCTGGGAACGCCTCGGGGTCCCCCAGGTAGAGCTGGAAAAACGTTGCCTGCTGCCCCCGTGACCCCGCCCCGGATAAGAGGAAGTGGATAGATGGATGTATGACATTTAGTATATTTTGTTTGTACAACATTTCTGCTTCAGATCAAGCGTTCAGCCCGGATGTGTGGGGAGTGTGACGCCTGTCTGAGGACGGAGGACTGCGCTCAGTGTGACTTCTGTAAAGACATGAAGAAGTTCGGAGGTCCAAACAAAATCCGTCAGAAGTGTCGTCTGAGGCAGTGTGAGGTCCGAGCCCGGGTGAGTCACCTCACGGTTACAGGTTTATTGAGATAATAAGATGAGAGGATGCGAGAGCTTTCTGCTCGCTCTATAATCAGTATGAATAATGACTTATTGTGTCTTATTAGACAATGCAAACCAACCAAACCAACACAACAGTATCAACAACCTCGTCCTCAATGAAAGTGAGATTTTTGTTTTTTCAGACGTCACTTTAGTCATGCTGTTTAATCCTGGCAGAGAATAATGATACAGTTAAGTGTACCGTGCATTAAAACCACATTCCTAATATCCTTATATCATGTCCAGTACAGGTGTACCTAATAAAGTGGCCACTCCAGCTGTTAAATAGGACTTACTGATATTGTTGATGTTGTTATTAATTCATTGATCTTTGAGCAGAAGATGCTTCGTGTCAAAGACGAGGAGATGGCTCGTAGTGGTGGCAGGGGGCGGGGCCTGTCGAGGAAAGGGTCGGGGCATCAGACAGAGGAGGAGGAGGAGGATGATGATGAAGACGACCCCTTCAGTGAGAGTGAGCTGGAGCTGTATGAGCAGTACAAAGCTGCTGGATACAGAGACCTGGTATGTGACTGAGCGTTTGTGACCAATCAGCTGCCAGAACAGGCACTTCCTGTGGTGTGACGCGTCTTCCTGTTGTAGGTGTGGCACAGCGAGGAAGAGGACGCTCAGTCGGACTCTCTGAGGAAGAAGGCGGTGAAGGTGAAACACGTCAAGAGACGAGAGAAGAAGACGGAGAAGAAGGTGAGCACGATTTTAAACTAGCCGACTGATGATGTCACTGATGATGTCACTAACGTAACTGTCCTCTGCTGTAGAAGCCTGTCTCTGTCCCTGTCCCTAAAGAGGAGGTGAAGCCTCGCCGTCACAAAGTGAAGCAGCGTCACAGGGAGCGCGTGCGTCACAGCGAGCGAGGAGGAGAGGGCGGGGCTAAAGAGGTGGGCGGGACTATGCGGCAGTGTCTGGGACCGGGATGTGTCCATCTGGCGAGGACCAACTCCAAATACTGTTCTGATGACTGTGGAATGAAGCTCGCCGCCAAGTGAGTCACACGTTTAACTACCTTTGAAGATGAAAATACACCTGAGGGGAAAACTCTGAGTTAGTTAACTCTGATAACACAGTTGACCAAGTCAACGACTTACTAAGACAAGTCAAGGACGTCGACACAAACAAGTCAACTGCATCGACACAAATCCAGTTTGAGTGAAAACAATCAATGAAAGTGAAGTAAAGTCTTATTAACAGACTGATTTCTCTCTCTCTCTCTCTCTCTCTCTCTCTCTCCCTCTCCCTGTCTGTCTGTCTCTCTCTCTCTCTCTCTCTCTCTCTCTCTCTCTCTCTCTCTCTCTCTCTCTCTCTCTCTCCCTCTCCCTGTCTGTCTGTCTGTTTCTCTGTCAGTCGTATTTACGAGATACTACCTCAGAGGATCCAGCAGTGGCAGCAGAGTCCGTGCGTTGCTGAGGAGATGGGGCGCAGACAGCTGGAGCGAATCAGGAAGGAGCAGCAGGCAGCGAGGCTCCGCCTCACGCTGATGGAGAAACGTTTCCACGAGCTCGAAGGCATCATCGCCAACGCCAAACAGCAGCAGGTCCAACACCATGAGGAGGTGAGACAGGAAGAGAGACAGACAGGTAGCTTTCAGTTTGATTCATCTGTTTTCTCTGATCAGTCTGCCTGTCTGTCCGTCTCTCTCTCTCCAGGTGACTGAAGGTGACGGTGATGACACAGACCTTCAGGTCTTCTGCGTTTCCTGTAGTCATCCCGTCAACCCCAAGGTGGCGCTGAGACACATGGAGAGGTGCTACGCGAAGGTCAGTGTGTCTTTACTCACCAGGATGAAAAGTGTCAGATGCAACACAGATGTCCCATAATTCAAGGACTTACTGCTGTGTGTGTTTATGTAATTGTTTCAGGGTGAAATGGAAATTATAAGAAAAGTAAAAATGAAGAATTTATCTGTTCATTGGCGGGTTCTCCAGCCAATAGCAGACGGTGTTAGCATCACAAAGATTTAAAACTGATTACAACTGTCTCTGTGTTGAACAGTATGAGAGTCAGACATCGTTTGGTTCCATGTACCCAACACGAATAGAAGGGTAAGAACACCTGTCTGTCTGTCTGTTTGTCTGTCTGTCTTTTCAAGAGCTTAATGCTGTCACACTGAGACCTGTCTGTCTCTCATGTGTCCGTCTCTCATGTGTCCGTCTCTCATGTGTCTGTCTGTGTTGCAGGGCGACCCGGTTGTTCTGTGATGTGTATAACCCTCAGAGTAAGACGTACTGTAAGCGGCTGCAGGTTCTGTGTCCTGAACACTCCAGAGATCCAAAGGTACAAAACAACACAAAACAACAACCAGTCTGTCATCATTAATCAGAACAGTAAATCTTTTTAATTTAGTCAGTAACTCAATTAAACACAGAAAATAAAGTTCAGTTTATGTTTCTGAAATATAACAATATAAAATATAACAATACAACAATATAAAATATAACAATATAAAATATAACAATACAACAATACAACAATATAAAATATATCAATACAACAATATCTATATTACATTAAATATAAAATATAAAAATATGAAATTAAATGAAAGTATTGAAAACAATACAACAATATAAAATGTAACAATATACCTATATATATATATATATATATATAATTTTTATTGTTATACATACATATAATACATTATAAAATATAACAATACATTAATAAATATAACAAATATAAAACATACAATACATTATAAAATATAACAATATAAAAATATAACATAGCAATATCAAATGTAGCAATATAAAAATGTAACAATGTAACAATATAACAATATAAAAATGTAACAATGTAAAATATAACAATATCAAAATGTAACAATATAACAATATACAAATGTAACAATGTAATAATATAACAATATAAAAATGTAACAATATAAAATAGAACAATATCAAAATGTAACAATGTAATAATATAAAATATAAAAATGTAACAATGTAACAATAAACAATATAACAATATAATAAAAAATATTTCTGTCTGTCTCTCTGCCTGTCTCTCTGCCTGTCTCTCTGCCTGTCTCTCTGTCTGTCTGTCTCTTTGCCTGTCTGTCTGTCTGCCTGTCTGTCTCTCTGCCTGTCTGTCTCTCTGCCTGTCTCTCTGTCTGTCTGTCTGTCTCGCTGTCTGTCTGTCTCTCTGCCTGTCTGTCTCTCTGTCTGTCTCTCTGCCTGTCTCTCTGTCTGTCTGTCTGTCTCGCTGTCTGTCTCTCTGCCTGTCTCTCTGTCTGTCTCTCTGCCTGTCTCCTTGTCAGATCCCAGCAGACGAGGTGTGTGGTTGTCCTCTGGTGAAAGACGTCTTTGAGCCGACAGGAGAGTTTTGTCGACTGTCTAAGAGGAAGTGTAACAAACATTACTGCTGGGAGAAACTTCGCCGCGCTGAGGTCGACCTCGAGAGAGTCCGAGTGGTAAACACACCTGTCAACAAAACTTTATCAGCTGTCAACAAAACTTTATTAACACCAGCTTTGACTAACACCACAATAATGTCTGTCTGCCTGTCTCTCTCTCTCAGTGGTATAAACTGGACGAGCTATTTGAGCAGGAGAGGAATCTGAGGACCGCTATGACCAATCGAGCCGGTTTATTGGCTCTGATGCTGCACCAGACCATCCAACACGACCCGATCACAACCGACCTGCGCTCTGCCAAGGACAGGTAGACAGACAGGTGGACAGGTAGACAGACAGGTGGACAGGTAGAGAGACAGTCATGAGTACACAACTCCCTGGCTCAGTCGACGTAAAGACATTGTTTATCAATAACAGTATTAATGATCTTTAACATCTGCTCCTGTTTTTAGGTTGTGTCTAGATGGTAACCCACAAACTGTGAAAACCTGTAGAAGCTATCCTAACCATCCCGTCAGAGTTTCACAATTTGTGGGTTCCCTTCTAGACATGTCCCTGTTTTTAAAGGGTTTTATTCTTGAAGTACTACACTACCCATAACTGTTACTGTTGATGAAACACTACAGGGTTTCATATTTTTTAAATCAATAAATACAGACCAAATATGGGATGTTTATGTAATGCAATATATGATAAATCCTTTCACAGTAAGAGCTTATTGCAGGTCATTCCAGACAGTTTCACAGATGACAAACATCATTACAGCAGTCAAGTGGCACATTAATAATAAAACCACACAGCATGAAGACAGCATAATAAAAACAGAAATAACTCAAATCGGCAGCTATACTGACCAGAAATAAACTGTTTTATCGTGAAGGAAAGTTGGACAGAATATCATTATAACACTAATGTAACACATGATAACAATAATATCGTTTTCTTGGTATAAAATCTATATTTCTTCTGTATTTATTCATATGGTCATGTGTTTATTTAATATTGAACACGTGTGTTTTATGAAACAAACACGAATAATAAGAACTAAAACTTCATTATGTTATTCTTCGTTTATCTCATTTTATATCTCAGTGTTCTGCTACCGATGTTTTTTATATTTTGTATTATTTGTTCATGTTGTATTCAAACTGATGTTTCATTAAAAACTGACAATGTTTTATTATTTCTGCTGATTTTTATTACACACGTTTTCTGTTAGAATATTATATTTTGTGGAGATTAAGATGATATAAATATTTCTAACATAATACTGTTTTTGTCTGAGACAAATCTCCACTAATGGATTATTAAATATAAAATCTTCTGTTCCAAATGATGAAATGGATAAAAACACATTCTACAATCATTTTTATGTCAGATGGAAAAAGAAGAAATCGCAAGAAGATTAAATGTCTAATCTCAACGTCTTCAACACGTTTTACTGGATAGTTCTGATCATTACAAATATATATCATAGATTTTACATTTTACAAATAATAATAATTTATTTTTATATAAAATGTAATTTATTATTACATTTTATATAATAATAAATTAAGAGGTTCCTTTTCGGACTTCAAATTTCATGTCATATAATAATATGTAACAAACATAATTTCCTTTATGTGAAATCCAGATTTATTCTTGTATTGAATATTGCTGTTATTCCAAATTTAGCTCTTGTGTTGGAAAATTTGTGTTTATTTTGTTTTATTTTTGTTTATTGAACAACACATTTACAAACGATAAGGCAGATTGAACTTAAAATCCTTATTTGTCTGAGTAATGAAACAAATGAAATATCTAGAATAAAACAATAAAAA
>CAKAOI010048168.1:0-28780 GCA_916701655.1 Sebastiscus albofasciatus
TAACATTCTCAGTACAAAGAAACTTAACAAACCTAATATTAATATAAAATAAGCCAGTATAGATACAGGAAAAACATATTATATACAAAAAATAGATACATTAGAAGACAGAACATACACAAGTAAAAGAAATAACATTTAAAACAATAAATTAAAATAAAATCTATTTATATACAGTATACATATATATGTATATATATATATATATATACTGTGTATATATATGTATATATATGTATATATACATACACATATACGCACACGCAGTATATACACATACAAAAACACATATACATATAATCAATAAAAAAAATCTGTACAATTCCCTTTTATTCTTTGTTTTTTTTTCAATATTATATTTATTGTTTTTTTGTTCATTTTGAAACAACAGAACAAACATTCACAAACGTCCCCAGTATTAACATTCTCAGTACAAAGAAACTTAACAAACCTAATATTAATATAAAATAAGCCAGTATAGATACAGGAAAAACATATTGTATAGAAAAAATAGATATATAAGTAAAAAGGAATATACACAAGTAAAAGAAATCAAATTTTATATATATATATATATATATATATATATATATATATACATACACATATACGCACATGCAGTATATACACATACAAAAACACATATACATATAATCAATTAAAAAAAATCAGTGTACAATTCCCTTTTATTCTTTGTTTATCTGTTTTATGTTTTTCAAGAAGTGGACAGGGTTATTCCTGAATGACATGAAAACAGAGCAAGAGTCCCTGGTCTTCGTGAAGAGGATGATGGCGGTGGCAGTGTCCTCCATCACCTACCTCAGAGGGATCTTTCCAGAGGATGCCTACAGATCCAGATATCTGGAAGGTGATCACCAAGTGACCATAAATTAGCCAGTAAAATCAAGAAAATGAATGCATGCAGTTCATATAAATAGACCTAACGCTATACAAATTTTCATAATAATATTGCTGCAACTTTACTCCTACACATTACACTCTGTTTTTTTTATATGTAAAATGTTTTGAAAACTAATATTTAAAATGTACTGCTGCTTTTTGTCATGGTACTATTTTTACCTATTGTATGTGCTTTGGGTTTGGTTTTTATATAAGCCATATGATAGATAGATAGATAGATAGATAGATAGATAGTAATTTTATTGATCCCGAGGGAAATTCAAGTTTCCAGCATCACAGTTCCATAATGCAAACATGTTAGTAAAAAGGCAGTAAAAAAGTTAGAAGTACAAAGTACAAAAAATATACCAGATATAAAAATACCAGGAGATGAAGAAAACTGTTAAAACTGAATATAGTGCAGGGTAACAACTGAGATACGGGACTATTAAAAATGTGAATATAGTGCAGAAGAAACTGTTAAAAATGATACAGGATTCTACCAAACCCTGACACATATTTTACATTCCTTTCATGTGAATTGTATTTTACTGTCTTTTTATATGTGTCAAACAAATAAACACAAACTAACGTTGTTTGCCATTTCACCAGATTTGTGCATCAAAGTTTTGCGTGAAGACTGCAACACCCCTGGTGCTAGCAAAGCTGTGAAATGGTAAGTACAGTGATAATCAGTACTTGGTGGCTGAAGGTAATTTCCTATCTCCTAATTGATGTTTTCACCCTGTTCAACCTTGCATGTTCCAGGTTGATGGGCTGCTTCGATGCATTAGAGAAGCAGTATGTAAGTTAATGCATCCATAAATACTTTGAATAATGTTTCATATGCTCATTACTACTACTATTACTACTACTGCCACTATTGTTTTTTACTATTGTTCACTGTTCTCTAACAGCTCCAGTTTGTGTTCATTGGGGTGAGTAAATTAAGTCAGCAAAGCAACATTTAAAGTTAAGTTATTGCTCACATCGGGGGAAATAACTCTGTACAACATGTTATTGCAATCTAGGTGTACACCAATCCAGATGAACCTAATGTAAGTTCTCTCTTAAAATACTGAAAAATGATGTGTTTAGATTATGAACAGAAACACACTGTTGGCATATTTTGTTAAATCATAATTCCAGTGTGAAGCCTGGTCAACATTAAGAAGCATTTCTCTTTTGTGCAGTGCATTATTGAGTCATACCAGTTCAAATTCAAATACACCGAGAAGGGGCCAGAGATGGATATACTCAGGTTTGGATTGACTTTCTATGTTTACATCAATGTACTGTTTAAAGCCTCCACATGTGACTGAACTGATGATGATATAACCCCAGGAACGACATGGAGGTGCAGGTGACGTTGGAGGACACCAAGAGAGCCTCAGTGCTGCTCATCAGGAAGCTCTTCCTGCTCATGCAGAACCTGGAGGCCCTCCCCGACAAAGTGTACCTCACCATGAAGCTCTACTATTACGACGACAGTAAGACACATTCACGCCTCTGCCGAGCAAAGTTAAGAATCTAGTGTCACTTCTTGGGTTGCACAGTGAAAACATCTCCCTCTGCTTTCCTCTCAAAGTCACCCCAGAGGACTACCAACCACCAGGCTTCAAGGAGGGCGAATGTGACAGCCTCTGGTTTGAAGGCATGGCTGTGCACTTCAAAGTAGGCGAGGTGCAGACGCCGTTCCACACCTTGAGAGTGCGGGTGTCGGCGGAACAATGCCGGCTGGAGAAGCTTCAAGAAGGGAACCACCCGAGGGAGACCAGGCAGGAAGGAAATCTTCCAGAGACGGGAATGATCGAGGTGAGTGCAGAAAGAGGATTATTAAAGTTTTACAGTCGTCTCACAGTACGCAAGCACAACATTCCCTCTTTCTCTGCCGACATTTTCTCAAAAAAGTACTACATCTAGCTCATTCCTGTTAAACCATGTCAGTTCTCTCATGTAACAAGGTTTTTTTTTCAGTGGGTGCAGTTTGCTGTAAGTTTATTATAATTGTCTGTAAACACCTGGTTACAGGATCCTCTTAAGAAAACAAACGCCGAAGAGGATCTGCCTTCCGAAGATGGTAAGTCTGTGCTGCTACTGTTAAGAAACTGTAAAAAGTTATCAAAAGGTTAACACTGTCCACTGTCCTTTAAACAGAGTCTGCACAGTTCAAGAAACCTAAAAGACCCATGGCAAAGGTACAGTTGTACTAAAGGCATGATTATATTAAGAGTTTGCAGGTTACACAACATATCATGGGCTGCACGGTGGTGCAGTGGTTAGCACTGGCGCCTCCCAGCTAGAGGCTTGCAGGTTCGAATCTGGATTGGGGCCCTTCTGTGTGGAAGTTTGCATGTTCTCCCCGTGTTAGCGTGGGTTTTCTCCGGGTACTCCGGTTTCCTCCCACAGTCCAAAGACATGCAGGTTAGGTTAATTGTTGACTCTAAATTGCCCGTAGGTGTGAATTTGAGCGTGAATGGTTGTCTGTCTCTATGTGTCAGCCCTGCGATGGACTGGCGACCTGTCCAGGGTGTACCCCGCCTTCGCCCAATGTCGGCTGGGATTGGCTCCAGCCCCCCCGCGACCCCTAACGGGATAAGCGGTTGCAGAGATGAGAGAGAGACAACATATCATTTGACACAATGCAAACTGGACAGGTGATTATCTTTTTTTGTCTATCTTAGAGAAAGGCAGCTACCAGATATCTGTCAAGGAAGAGAAGAAGAACTTAGCCACAACATCACACAAAACAAAAGCTCTGTCAGCAATGTGAACACAAACTGGAACTATTTCTTCATTTTATTGCAATGTTAAACACTGTTTAATGTTATGTTCCAATTTATTTGACATGAAAATGTGTTTGGACTAGTTCCTTACATAATTATCTCTACCCACAAGGCAGGATGTTACTGTCTCAGTTCTAATTTAAACAGCAGTGTACAAAAAGCATATATGAAGTGTACAATCTAGACTGATTACATTTTGTGTTTATAAAAATATATTGATGTGGTTTGTTCAAGAAATAAAGCTCGACTTGTAAACGTTTCTGTTCTTAAGTACAACTAGAAAAATGTCATTCTCTACATGGCTTACAGAATCTATTAAGCAAAAAAATATACAGTGCAAATCATATATCACAATGTGCGACTCTCTCTACGCTTCAGAACCTGAAATCAATCAAGGTTCAGTAAAAACAGAACTTTAACTTGATCCATTTGACACAGATGACAATGTGATTTCAAATGTATTTCAGATTCAAATGAATATTTCCGTAACTATTTGCCTCAGTGTTACATGTACCTCACATTCAGAAAGTATTGACATATATCCTGGTTCGTTTTCAGGACGGACTTCCAGGCTTGTTTCTCATCACTTTTGAACACTAAAAGTTTGATGCTCTTTCCCTGAAGTGTTGTTCTGGTCCAGAATGTCTGTTTCAGTCTCTGGGTCACTGTTGCAGCGCCACCTTCCTCTCGATATGTGTGTGTGTCCTCTAAAAGAGGCTGTCCACATCTCCCATCTCCACAAACACCGTCTTCAGCTGGGAGTAGTACTCAACTGTCACCTGACCGTTCTCCCGCCCGATGCCTGGTGAATGTAAAGATTACAAGTTTACTTCCACTTCCACTAATGTGACTGAAACTACCCGTATGTTCCAATACCCATACTACCGCTCTATTTAGTATGCCAAAAAAATATTTAGTATGTTCCAATACATAGTATGTCAAATGCAGTATGCCAAAAATGAACTACATCTGGTCAAAGGCCAGCATGCTTTTCTGGCTATTGTGACCCACAATCCTTTGCACAGTGGATATGTGAGCAAGAGGGTCAAAGTTCAAGGCGCAATGTTATGTCAGGTAGTATGTCCCAATTGTATACATACTGCATGCAACAGTGTGTACTTTGTAAGGGCAGCTGCAGTACGTACTAAAAGTACAAAGAAAAAGTATGATATTTGGAACGTAGTCTAGGTTTTTAAATAAGGAAATACACGGCTACTTACTTAAGAAATCAATAATTTGACACAAAAATGGTCCGCCACAGTCTGACATCAGAACTGCGCCCATAGCAACGGTCGGTTATACATAGCAACAGAAATAATAGACTGTAGAACGCCATGATTGAACAATCAAAATCAAAAAGAGTATTCAACAAAGCTGTGAAATAATAATAAATAACAGCCCTATAGTGCTTCAAGCAGACTGAAATGATTTTAATAAAACAATAATTGGCCAGTGATGTTTGGCTCCTGGTCTGCGTGCCTGTACCTGACATTTTGAAGCCTCCAAAGGGCACCTCCACAGGAGTGATGTTGTAGTTGTTGATGAAACACGAACCAGCCTTGAGGTGTTCCACCACACGATGCGCTCTCCTCACATCTCTACAGACACAAAGCAAAAGGTAAAAAAATAATTGTTCATTTAGTTGTGTGTTCATTTTAAGAATATTTACATAAAGGGCCAAAATACATAAAAACTGAGGACAATTCTGCGATATTCTGCTGCCAGGTGCCATCACTTTGCTGCTTTCAACTTAAATCTAAATTCTTCAGAAAGGTTTAAGACAGTCATGGTTCAAAAATCAAATTTACGAGCCCTCAATGTTTCGCCACAAACCCACCTGGTGAAAACTCCTGCAGCCAGACCCATGGTGGTGTCGTTGGCTCTCAGCAGCACCTCCTCTTCTGTTTCAAAAGACAACACGGACATGACGGGACCGAAGATCTCCTCCTTCACACAGGTCATCTCATCTGTGCAGTCACCTGTATGAGAAAATAAATGAAAAGAAGAAACACTGGTGTGACCTCAGAGTCACCTATCTAAACGGTACTCAGGTAGTGATGAATCCCCTTTGACTCTTAACAAATTGTGGTGACTCTTAGAAAAGTTGTGTATCTTCTGAATACACAGCATTAATGGAAGAAGGTATGGGAGTCTTACCCAGTACACATGGAGTCATGTAGTATCCACCTCTGAGTTTGAGATCTGATGGGACAAAAGGTTCACCTCCGCACAACACTTTAGCTCCCTAGAAACGGAAACAATTTAAGGTCTAAATTTAACTTGCTGCACGCGAGCCTGTTGACAAAGCAAAATAAATGATTAGGACAAGTCTTACCTCTTTCTTCGCCTGATCAACAAAGGATAGCACTTTTTTCAGGTGTGACTGGTTGACTAGTGCTCCCATTCGGGTACTCTCCAATAGCGGGTCTCCTATCTCAATCGCCTGCGTCCTCTTCACCACCTCCTCCACAAACTCAGGCAGAATATCCTTCTGAACAAAGACCCTTGTGCCGTTGCTGCAGACCTGTGTATGCATTTAATCAAATCAAATATACTTCCACGTGTAGATGTGTAGAAATACAACGTATAAGATCCAAAGCAGAACACGCTGTTTACCTGGCCTTGAGACAGGAAGTTGGCCATGAGAGCTCCCCTCACGGCGTTCTCCAGATCGCTGTCCTGAAAGATGAGCAGAGGAGATTTCCCCCCGAGCTCCAGAGTCACAGGCTTCACCGCCTTGGATGCCATCTCCATGATCTGTGGGTCACAGTCACATGGAAGAATATCCATCGATTACTCTGGTCACATCACAGATTAGAGCGGGAAAAGACAATGTCTTTAACACTAAATCTACAAATCCTAAATCATGACACTTCCCCATCATGAGAGGTAAAGTGTTTTATGAATGAGTGGTGTTTTTTAATTTAATGTCTCATGGTAAATTGACGAGGTGCGTAGAATTTTCAGCTCTAGCATGTAAATAACACTGACCTTCTTGCCCGTGGGCACACTCCCGGTGAAGGACACCTTAGCGACGTCAGGGTGGTGGCAGAGTAAGCTGCCGGTCTCCTGGCCGCCCTGCACCACGTTGAGCAGCCCCTCTGGGGCGCCGGCTGCAGCGTAGACCTCAGCCAGGATGACCGCCGTCACGGGCGTCACTGGTGACGGCTTGAACACCATGGAGTTGCCTATTTCAGATGACAGACAAAAGAATAAGTAAAACTCATTGTTTGACTCATCTAATCAACTAGAGAGCACCCGGAGATTACACCTACATCAACACCTAAATTGTGAATGTTAGTGCTTATTACATCATGATTTGTGCAAAGAAACAGACTATTGACTATTTTTATGTTGCTGTAGCGCCATCTAGAGGTGAAATGCCATTATATTTTTCAGGATTGCTCAGGGTCAATGTGCATACCTGGCATTTAAATTTGGCTGCAATTGCACAGTGAGTGAGTGAGTTATAGCAGCATATATCCAATAAGCCAAACCTAAACATTTTTTACAACCGATTACAGAAAAATGGAAAGAAAAACAACCTTTTTACAGATTTATTGGGTGGGCAGTCTGTTAAGGCTGAAAATGTGCAATACCTTAACAGCTTTTTCCTGCTATTAAGCCTTACTGTTGAGTTATATAAAGTGCTTTATAAAATTCTCACATTGTGGTGTTATCCAAACCAAAAAACTCAATGTTTACCTAACTTCTTAACAAATCCCTGAATCCCTTAAAATAGATTTTGAGATACTCTTCAAAATAAACAAACACAGCTAACCAAACACATAACCTTCCTGGCAGAGGAAATCATTTAGGTGTACTAAAGGTAATAATTAACAGTTTACAGGAACTTAAGAAGCATCTCATTACCACAGGCCAGAGCTGGAGCTGATTTCCATGCAGCTATCTGGAAAGGATAATTCCAAGCACCGATGCCGACGCAGACGCCCAGAGGCTCCCTGCGGGTGTAGGCAAAGGATCCCCCAGGCAACTGGACATGCTGGCCTTGACAAAGGGAAGGCACAAGTATTTTGTAAAAGAGGTTTAAAAGACATTTTTTAAATTTTGGTTTAAAAAGTGTTGACGGTGTAAAGCTGAATAATGCATCATGCATAAAACCTTTTCTTCTACCAACACATATGCAAAACTTGTCAGTGTTTAAGATGATAATATCTGATAATGGCTTTCCCACTAAACCATCCGCCATTCATAAAAATCGTGGATAACATATGGAGTGAAATTTCAGTCTGTCATGCCGCTATCAGTTATTTTATTTGTCTCCAGACCCTTGGAATGAGGGAAAACATGTAACTAATGAGTGAGAGTTGTATTGTACCAACCTGCCAGAGTGCTGGCCATGCCTGCATAATACTCTATACACAGTCTGGCAGAGTCCACGTCCAGACGGGCCTCTGTGATGGACTTCCCATTGTTGACCACCTCCAGTTCAGCTATCTCCTCTCTCCTGCTCTGTGCATGACAGTGTAATACATTGTGAGTGTTACACAACATCTCAGATCCATCACCGGATGTACAAAACAGGGTACTCTTTTCATGACGTAAAAATTAATTTAGGCTGAGGCTATTATCCCCTATTTAGTTCCATTATAAAAATGTGTGCTAATCACAAAAGAAGAAATATAGATAATGAGATGAGTTACAGAAATATGTTAGTGTGAGATTAGTTGTTTTAGTGTTGCCGTGTGTTTTATTGTGTTGCTGAGGTATTTGACCTCTTCAAATGTTCAGCTGAGACAGTAAAGTTAGTTACCTTGAATGAGTTTAAAGCTCTGGTGAAATCGCTGCAGTCCAGGTTGTCTGTGTGCAAGTGTTTTTTTATGACCAAGTTTTTATGTTGTTAATTTATGTGTTGTCTGTTACCTTCACTATAACTGTTTTGCTGCTATCTTGGCCACGTCTGCCTTGTAAAAGAGATCTTTGATCTCAATGGGACTAACCTGGTTAAATAAAGGAAAATAATAATAAAGATGTGGATTGTGTGAAACAGGCTGCAACTCGGTATCATGTCTCTGGTATTTTTTTACATTAAATGTATACAGTGTATAGTGATTCCCACTCTAGAGATCGTTGTTATGCTTGATATAAGAGAACCTCCACTAAATCACAGGCACACTGAATGCTTTTAGGAAACCAGGAGTTGGCATCCAAATGAACAAAACAAAAAACACCTCGATGATATGGGCAGCTTCTATCATGATCCTCGCCCTCTCCATCCCAGACATTTTGCTCCAATGGCCAAAGGCCGACATGGCAGCCTTCACGGCCTGATTGACCTCCGCGGCACCGCATGGCTCCAAATGGCACAAGACCCGCCCTGGAAAGTGAAACATGTAATGGCGACCACAGTTAAGTACACAGGTAAAATGCAAACAAAAGGTTACACAACTTCTATTTGGCAAAGGCCACATCCCTTTGTTTGTTCATTTAGTTTGTACTGATCGAAAGTCATCCTTCAACAAAGAAGGAAATTAAATCTAGGCCTGGCGGCTACAGGCTGTAATATATTGGATGCAGCGTGGCATTTACACTCTCCTTTCCAATGATGGGATTAGTGATAATATAAGGAGCATCATTCTGCCTGGAGAGTAGGCTGCACACAAGCTGTGTGCTAGTATTAAACCAAGCTACAAATAGCCTTAAAATCATCATCATCATTTGAACTCTGATGAAGACATAGTAGTAGTCATAGTCTGAAATTTAAGTCTTTTCCTCACGTGCCACTGTGGCAGGTCACTGAACATTTCTACTAGCTACACAATTTTTTTGTCTGCCACTTCTGAAATCTATGTAGAATGCTCTAGATTGTAAACACTGGGACTGAGTATTGGCAAGAATCTGGCAACACGATACAGGGGTTACGATTCAATACATTGCGATATATTGTGGCACTGTAAGCAAGACGATATTTTGTGATTTTTTTAAATCTAGTATAAAAAACACACCTCCATATGCATAAGATTTGAGTAACTGTTTTTAAAACTTTTTTTATGCAATCAGAATAGTAGTATTTGCATTTCTCTTTGCAAATACAATAAAGTATTGACTGAGTTCATCTTTGCTTGTAAACTATTAATTAGAAATCAATACAGGGTTTCTGAGAATTGATACAGTATCACAAAACATAATATTGCAATACTTTTCAATATTTTCTTACATCCCTAGTAAACACTGAGTCAGTGGTAACAGACAGATTTTATTATTAACTTTTAAAGCTCTGCATGGTTTGGCATCAAGCTACCTCACTGAGCTCCTTACACCCTATTTGCCACTGCGTAACCTGAGGTCCTCTGACTTGGCTCTACTGGCTATACTCAGGTCTAAGTTGGTGACTAAGGGTGACAGGGCCTTTGCCATCAATGCCCTTGACTGTGGAACAGCCTACCTCGGGATCTCAGGTTACCTAGCTCTACTACCAATTTTAAATCCCTTTTAAAAACCCATTTTTTAAAAAAGGCTTTTTTAACTCCGTAAGGCAACAGCTTGGTGCACCTTGTCCCACACCTTATAGTGTCCTCTTTTGCATATGTGTAGTAACTTGTTGTTTTGATACTACTGGTTACGGGTTTTAGTTTTCTCATTATTTGGTCTTTATGTTTTGTTCTTTTATTGTTGTTTATATTTTGTCTGTATTTAATTGTATCTGTGCAAGCACTTTGAAACTATGTTTAGAAAGGTGCTATACAAATAAAGATTATTTTTATTATTATTATTATTATTATTATTTATCCCAAACTATTTTTAATGTAGGGAAAATCTCTCTGCCATGGTGGCAGGTGACCTGAAATTTTTACCTGCCACAGCCAACACTGACCCTGTATTTTTGCAGGTGGCAGGTGCTAATGTCATTCCCTAGTAGTAGTTGAAATGTTTGCCTTTAATTGTGGTTGCACAAGAAAGAGGCCACGTGTGACTAAATGGATATACTATACAGATAAGCATGTAAAGGAGTGTGTTGCTGAAAAAAAAGAAAAGCATGTGTGCACAGTGGATTTTTCTTGGGACGATATATTGTGATTTTTAAAAATAAATCTAGTATAAAAAACACACCGCCATATGCATAAAATTTGAGTAGCTTTTTTTAAACTTTTTTATGCAATCAGAATAGTAGTATCTGCATTTCTCTTTGCAAATACAATAAAGTATTGACTGAGTTAATCTTTGCTTGTAAACTATTAATTAGCAATCAATATAGGGTTTCTGAGAATCCATACATAATATTGCAATACTTTTCAATATTTTCTTCCACCCCTAGTAAACACTGAGTCAGTGGTAACACACAGTAGAAATATGGATCATGTAACCTTTATCCCTGACTATTTTTGATTTAGGAATTGCTTTTTAAAAATAATATTTTTTAATGTAAGGAAAATCTATCTGCTGCACATATGCACTATATGTTGCACAAGAAAGAGGCCACGTGTGACTAAATGGATATGGTATAGAGATAAACATGTAAAGGAGTGTGTTGCTGAAAAAAAACAAACGTGTGCACAGTGGACTTTTCTTGGGTAAGTAAATGTCAAACATGAAAAATGTAGTATTGCATGTAGAAAGACAACTAGAAAGTAGGTCAACATATATTAACATCGATGATATTGTTTCCTGCAGGCCAGAGATCAGCAGACAGGCATTTCACACAGCAATGGTCAAAGTCCAGTTAGGAAACCGTGTCAATAATGTCAAAAGATTGTTTTAATACCAAATAATTGTGTGGCTTACCTGTTGCAGGTTCGTAAACACGTTCCTTGTTGCATTTCTCTTGGCTCGTCCTTCTCCTCCCAGCCCAGAAGTTCAGCGGGGCGGTGATGTCCGCTGTGCCCGAGGAGAGGCATCGAACCCCGGCTGCAGCAGCAGCGGGCCGCCGCAGGGACGAAGCGAGCCTCTGGAGCATTCTCTCAAAAAGGCTCTGTGGCTCGAAGTTTAGCTACAAGAAGTGTACAAAACTGTTACACGTCATCTGTCAGGTTTCACCATTGTCTTTAAATCTTAGCAAACTTACTTTTACAGCCTTATTCAAACTTAGTTTCTGCGTATTTTAAGGTTATGAGTCTAAAATAACTGTTTACGACATGATTTTACTGTTGAGCAACCAGGAGGCGGGGCTAGTAATGTACGACTGTTGCTGCTGCGTCAAAAGCGTAACAGCCGATTGGTTACTTTAACTGTCAGTCACAAAAAAAAGAAAAACGATGAAAATATCTACAAATTAATTTAATTAAATATATTTGCGTGTATCATAATTAATCTAGACTGAAAAATACATAAATGTAATCTAATAAATTAATATATATAAAAAATAAATAAATAACGAGTGCATAAAATGAACGTTGGTGTTGTGGGCGGAACTGCGTCTCACTGATATTCCAGCACAGCAGCTCTGACAGCCGATTGGTTATTTTTAGCTGTTAGTCACAAAAAAAAAGAAAAACTAAATTTAAATTAATTTAATAAAATATAAACTTTTCGTGTATCATAATTAAACTGAAAAATACATAAATTGAATGTAATAAATTAATGTAAAAAAAAATGAACAATGAACTCCTCTGACACCAGGAGGCGGGGCGAGTTATCTACGACCGTTGCTGTTGGGTCTGCTGCGTTAAAAGCGGCCGTTGCTGCTGCGTCAGAAGCGTAACAGCTGATTGGTTATTTTAGCTGTCAATCACAAAAAACGATGAAAATATCTACAAATTAATTTAATCAAATATAAATTATCATCATTAACCTAGACTGAAAAATACATAAATATAATGTAATAAATTAATATAAAAAAAATAAAATAAATAGCGAGTGCATAAACGTTGGTGTTGTGGGCGGAGCTTCGCCTCAATGATATTCCAGCGCAGCAGCTCTGTCAGCCTCACTGCAAGCATGGCCGGCGACAGTGAAACACACCAGAAGGACCGTGGCGAGAATGCCAACGTTATTCGACAACCTTTCCTCATCGGTGTTTCCGGAGGCACCGCCAGCGGCAAGGTTGGCACCCTAAACTAGTTAATCTGACAGGTTTTGCGAATTGCCATGGTTCTTTTATGAGCTAAAATCCCGTTAGCCGGGATGCTAAGTTTGGACCGCGTGGCTGCTTCCTTCAACGACGCAGCGTTTGAGTTTTGATTGACAGATGATGGTGTTAAAACCAGCCAGCTCTTCTCTGGTTTCATTTGGCACTACCACCGCCTGCGGAACTTGATTTGTTCATTTACGTTTTCCTCCTTTTGTTACGTGATGGCAGCACCGTCGTTAGCAGGATCAATTTACATTAGACTACGTGGAAGAGCTCTGATGTTAGCTCACTTAGCTTAGCTTAGCTTAGCTGCATAGCTGAATTCCATCACATTCTAGAAGTAGCGGTTGGTCTAACGGTAGTTAAGGGGTCTCTAAGCAACCAGCAGCTCTGGAGCCACACGAGGCTCTTTAGCTCCTCTCCAGTGGCTCCACGTGGACTTTTATAAAAAAAATAGTGGAAATGAATAACTGTTTTTTTGTCTACATTTTCATTTTTATTTATCATTGTTGTAGGTCTATGGTACGACGGTATGACGAAGTATTAGGGCCACATTAAGGGAAAATAAATAAGTATGACATTTTGAGAATAAAGTCGTAATATTATGAGAATAAAGTCATAGGTTTAAGAGAATAAAGTCATAGGTTTACGAGAATAAAGTCATAGGTTTACAGAATAAAGTCATAGGTTTACGAGAATAAAGTCATAGGTTTACGAGAATAAAGTCATAGGTTTACGAGAATAAAGTCGTAATATTATGAGAATAAAGTCATAGGTTTTCCGAGAAAAAAAATATGAGAATAAAGTCATCATATTATAAAGTAGTAATTTTATGTGTTATTTATTTTGTTTCTCGTAAAGTTATGACTTTATTCTCGTAATATTACGACTTTTTTTCTCGTAAAGTTATGACTTTATTCTGTAAATCTTATCTCTTTTTTCCCTCAACGTGGCCTTAATACTCCGTCGTACATTGTCTCTTTGGCCCTCACTGCATTAGACTTATATACTATATACTTACACTATAAACTGTATTACCTTCATCACAATGCCCAAATGTTTTGTGGCTCCAGACAGATTTTATTTGTATTGCCTAAAATAGCTCTTTTGATAGTAAAGGTTGCTGACCCCTGATCTAGACAATAAGTGCTAGCTAGGCTATCTGCAGTAAACATTGTGAACCACATCTCCTGCATGTCTATAATATCTTTGAGACATTGGGTTACATGTAGTTAGACTAATCCCCGTTGTGTGTGTTTTGATGTTTGAGTGACCTGATATGACCGCTAACCGTTAAATAATGTCAATCTAGACTTCTGTGAAATAAGAGATAACGGTCACATGGCGCTGGCTAGCGGGAAAAGGCTATCGTCAATCGCGCCCACGTCCTTTGTTCTGTAAAGTTTTAAAAAAAACCCACCAAAAACCTGTTTTGACTAGGCCGCTTTGTGTCGTGTAGTATGTATTCGACCTAGATTAAATCACCGAAACCAACTTTTATTTCTTTCTCCTCCATGATTCGACTTTTTAACCGTATTTTACCGCGGCAGTGTGCTAGCTATCGATCGGTAAATCACCGGCAGCATCCCGGTACTGACCTCCTTGTTTCCACTGAGCAGCCACACTGACGTGGATGTTTTTCGAAGACGTCATTGGATTTCTTTGTTACGAACCGGGTGTATATTTTGCGACCGAAGAGACCACACCTCGTGTTTATCTCGAGTTGAACTGATAAGCTTTGCCAGAGACGCTCATAAACCAAGCTGCTTTCAAAACAAAAGCGTCGAATATCTTGACTTTGTAATGGTTGTAACATGCGTCTCATGTGCAGTGTAGGTACAGCGTCCTCAGTTAGCCCCTCCTCCCAACTTTGTCCCAGTTATCACTGAGCCAGTGTTTTGCGTCCCTGAAAAGCCCCCTCACAAGGGACTGGAAAAAAAACTGTACTGTGGTCTGTACTATTTTTTTATTTTTTTTTATTTGCATATATATATAAAACTGCTCAAAATCCAGTCAATAAAAAAAACAAACAAGAAATATGTCAGAGGTGAAGAAGCCACAGGCTTATACAAAGGACCCCCCCAACTCCAGGACAAAAAAAGGAAGAAAGATCTAAACTAACGTAATTTTTTAAAAATACAACAACAAGAAGTTCACAAAAATGTGCAGAGAAAACCTAACCAAACAGTGGAAAACAATCCAATTAAAAACAATGAAATACATACAAAAGAAAAAGTACAGAAAAAGAATGTATCTAAATATATCAAAAGATAATTAGACATGAATTGGATGTGGTGATAATTTCCTTTTAAAATGTTCTAAGGATAACAAGCTCTTGATAACATGCATTTTGGTGTTCCATATTTGTACACCATGATATCTGAGGGAGTACTGACCTTGTTTTGTTTTGTAAAAAGGCAGGTGAAGATGATTAACCTGTTTAGTATTATGTGAATTAATTACTGAAGTACTGTGGTCTGTACTCAGGGAATGAAATTAGCACCTGCCAAATAAAGGGTAAATGTTGGCTGTGGCAGTTAAAAATGTCAGGTCACCTGCCACCATGGCAGGCAATATTATTTTTAAGAAGCAATTCCTAAATTAAATGTAGTCATGGATTAAGGTTACAAAATATATTCCATAAATCTACAGCCTGGCACCACTGACTCAGTGTTTACAAGTCTAAAGCGTTCTACCTAGATTTCAGAAGTGGCAGACCAAAAAATTTAGTGGCCGGTAGAAATGTTCAGTGACCTGCCACAGTGGCAGGTTAGGAAAAAGCTTAATTTCAGACCCTGTCTGTACTGTTTTGACTAGACCAGTCTGAATTAGTAAGATGACTACTCTCAATGCACAATGGATTTGATAATGCAATTTTAGCTCGCTGGTCTGAAAGCAGCCTCCAGCTCAGTGTAGTGTAGCAGCAGTAGTGCAGATCTTGTATTTTCATCGACCTAACGGCTGATGCTCTTTAGAATATCTTTTTCTTGGTAAACAAAAGTAATGAAAACAGTTCAGCATCAATTAACTCATCAATCATTATTTTCTGTAGTATACTAGGGGTGTAAGAAAATATTGATACACGTGAATATCACAATATTATGTTGTGCGATACTGTAGAGATTTAACCTCTTAAAAAATGCGATGGCTTGTCGAGAGTCTTCATAGATTCATATGAAACTAGAAAACCTAAGGAATCCATCGGTACCAACCATGTCATACTAGCTTGTCACAAAGGCGGCTAAATAAAGCTCCAAACTTGCATTAAATTTTGGCGAGGAAAAACTGCTTTTGGCATTTGTAAAACTGATTCACTTTTGACACGGTTGCTTTTCACTTTATGAATAACGAACAATGGATTGTCCGAATATTTACGAATTAATTATCAGTCAACTTTATCAATCTAGACTTTGAGCGTTAAAAAAATGATGCCTCGTTACAATAAATGTCAGTGTGCATTGGATCTTTGTGTTCGAAGTCAGATCCTCTGAAATTGCTGTATTTCAGTGTGCTGACACAACTTCCCAGCTCTCCAGTGGGGGCGTACAAATTCATTGTAGCACAATTTCATGGACACAAAGGCAACTGAGTTTAGAGCAGCCGGTTAATGCCCAGTCAGCACTGGGTATGAGATTCATTTCACTGGGAAGGTCAGTGGGTACAAACATTGTGGGCTGCTGAGCATTTCACCTATGATTGTTAGGTTAGTTGACCTCACACAAGATGGGAAATTACCCACCCACGCCATTTCTGAGTGAATGTGACTGTGGGTGTAACCTAATTGTTAATTCTGTTCTATTGTGGACTGAATTGAAACGAGTTCTCACTCCATATTTGGGTTGTGAAAAATACCGGTGTTGCTGCAGATTTTTTAACCGGGCAACCTTGTATTTTTTTTTTTACCTCATGTATGCATACTGTTAATGCTTAATCACCCCATTTTCCCCATCTACTGACCTACTTTTTTTTCTATTTGTCTTGTTTCTGCAGTCGTCAGTATGTGAGAAGATCATGGAGCTGCTGGGCCAGAACAAGATCGACCACCACCAACGGCAGGTGGCGATCCTCAGCCAGGACAGCTTCTACAAGGTGCTGACTCCAGAGCAGAAGTCCAAGGCACTTAAGGGCCAGTTCAACTTTGATCACCCAGGTATGCACATACTGCGTAGTTGATGGCACAGCTAATGAGGGGTATAATCACCTCTGATGGCTTTGCAGTAGGCACATGTTGGCTAGTCATATCACAGTTGAAACCAGATTCTGCAAGTGGGAGTTTCACTGTGGGTGTGTGGTTTTAAAATCCTCCATGTACCTGACTTCAGCCAAATTTATATTGTATGAAGATGGATGCAATAATTTGATAATTCAAATAAGCAATTTGTCAAGATGAGATAAACTATTGGCTTGTGTTCAGCAGCAGGCGTTGCTGCCACGTTGATGATTTCTTCCAGTGCTTCTCTGGCAGAAGCATAGACTCCATTTTTGGAGTCTGACTTTGACCCCCGATGCTCCTGCTTCATTTCTCAGCTGATTTTAAATCCCCACAGTCAGCAGGCCTTTCTCAGAGGCAGCTGCTCTATAAGGCTCAGAGACCGAACCCAACACCTGTTACTCGAAGAGGATTCCTGGGTTACCAAACGTGCAGTACGGTGGTCCCACGTGTCCGTGGGCGCACACCAAGCCGGTGGTCCCACGTGTCCGTAGGCGCACGCCAAGCTGGTGTAACTGCCGTTAAGTTATACGATGTCTCATGAAGAATCTCAACTGAGCGTTTATCTTTTCTTTTCCTCAGATGCCTTTGACAATGAGCTGATAATGCAAACACTCAAGCAGATCCTGCAGGGAGAGACTGTCCAGATTCCAGTTTATGACTTTGTTACTCATTCCAGGTGAGCACCTATCTGTTGCACGTCACAGTTGCCGTTTTGTTTACAGCTCCCAGCATTGTGTTCCTGCAGAATAGACCCTTGATTTATAATTACAAGTCATGTTAAACCGGTTCCTGATTGACTTGCTTGTGTAATTATTTTACACTTACATAACACCATGACCGAATGTAGTCTCTGATGGGTGTGTTGTTGTTGTATTGTTTCAGGAAAGAGGAGTTTATTACAGTGTATCCGGCCGATGTGGTCCTGTTTGAGGGCATCCTCATATTCTACTCGCAGGAAATCAGAGACCTGTTCCAGATGAAGCTGTTTGTCGACACAGATCCAGACACACGCCTCTCTCGCCGAGGTGTGTAGTGAGAGTTTGGTTAATGCACACATCGCTGTAGAGCAGTGCACCCCCTAACCTTTTGTCATTTTGTTAAATTGCTAGTATTTATATTGTCCATCTTTTTGTGCGATTTCTCAATTTCAGTTCTGAGAGACATCAGTGAGCGTGCGAGAGAGCTGGAACAGGTGCTCGCTCAGTACATCACCTTTGTGAAACCGGCCTTTGAGGAATTCTGTTTACCTGTAAGTGACATTCCTTCTTTTCAAGCATCTGTCGCTGTGCAATAGAGCCCAACTGATACACTGGGTTGCTCAACATTATCAGCCAGTTTTAGCTCTGAACAGATATATTGGTTTGAACGTATATGTCGGCCCATGTGAATCAAGAAATTGCAGTACAGAAAGACCAATATGGGCAGAAATGTCACTTGAAACTGAATTTGAATAATTTCTATTTGTATTTAACTTGAATAATCGCATTGAAAACTGAATCACATAATTTTAAATTGAATGTATTAATTTATATAAACTGTATTTGATCTTTTTTTAATTTTTACAATGAAAATTCAACTCTCTCTAAACTACCACATTCAGAGGGGAGGACAATGACATTTTCTCCTCCCAGCCACTTTGTATTTAATCCAGTAAACAAACTATTAAAATGTACACTGACCGACAAAATGACTGACAAACTTCGGAAGTTTGGAGGAGAGTGGGAGAGCTCAGCGAACTTTGGAAGCTCAGCGAACTTTGGAAGCTCAGCGAACTTTGGAAGCTCAGCGAACTTCCAAAGTTTGCTGAGCAAACTTCCAAAGTTTGCTCAGCAAACTTCCAAAGTTTGCTGAGCCCTCCCACTCTCTTGCTGGTGAAGTAGTCTCCCGGCAGCGGGGAGGACGATGACGTTTTCTCCTCCCGCCCACTTTGTATTTAATCCAGTAAACAAACTATTAAAATGTACACTGACCGGATGTGTGTCTCGGTTAAACTAAATTTGAATTGTGATAACTGAATGTGGAAGGATGGAGAGTTGAATTCTCAGTGAGGATGAAATACAGTTTCAGAGCAACTGAATTAAATTCATAATATTGCATTCAGTTTCAAGTTAATTGGAATTCAGTTTCAAACTAATAAATTCAAATTGTTTCCAGTGACATATTTCTGCACGTAGGCCAAAATCACATTAGTGTTAAGAGCACTGAGTTGTTGTTGTTTTTTTTTTTTAACTGTGAAATGTCGTGCTCGGTTCATATCTTGGTCACAATTCTTGAATACCCAAATTTAAGGGATCCTTATTAAAATGGTTGTTTATATTTTGTCTATTTATTAAAAACTCCTGTTTCATATGTTTTTTTTTTTTTTATACTTCCAAGTATTGGTCTGGCTCTATTGTGCAGTATACAACTGATGAGAAAATGTTTTTTTTTTTGACAGTAACTTGTAACCTTATCTTTATTTCTACTAGACAAAGAAGTATGCAGATGTGATTATTCCACGAGGAGCAGATAACCTTGGTATGGACAATTATTACTATCCAATACACAGACATTGCATTTGTTGCATAAAGTCTTCAGTTGGGTTTGAAGACTACAAGTTTTTAAAAATGAGAAAAGTCTGGGGATGTGGAAGGAAAGAATTGAGCTTACCAAACCTGTAGCCCACTCCTCTTGTGTGGTAGTGTGTAAAAATATAAAAAAAGACCATCTCTGGTTCTGCTGCATCGATATTGATACTTTTGAGTCTGACAATTTTGGTGGTTCACTCTGTGTAACCATCTCTCTTCCTCATTTCCTGCAGTGGCCATCAACTTGATAGTACAGCACATCCAAGACATTCTGAACGGCGGACTAAAGCGCCACAACGGCTGCATGAACGGCCACAATACTACTCCCCGTCAGCGACGGACCTCCGAGTCCAGCAGCCGGCCTCATTGACCTCATTGCACCTCTCTTCACCGGCCGGAGAGGGGTGTGGGGGTTGCGCTGTAAATAATGCCTTTTGGCATCACTGTATTTAAGAAGAAGAAGAAAAGAGATGCAAAAAGAATTGAAATGCCTTTTATTATTATTATTACTTATTATTATTATTATTAGGACTACTCTTGTTATCCGGTTCTTTTATTGTAACTGTTGAACTTGGAATTTCGATTTTTTTCTTTTTTTTTTTTTTGTCAGAAGGGTAAAAGAGAAGCTCTTATTGTTCTTGTGATGAGACCATTGGTTAAAATTGACCCCATGCATTTTCCTCCCAGATTGCATTTTGTTTTTTATGTATCCCCTGCTGCTCCATGGAAATTCATGCCGCTAATGAATAAAAGAGGGGAACCCTTTTTCCTTTTTTGTAATGTCTGATAAAACTTGAACCCCTAATGGCGAGGGGAGTCTGATACATGTTTGGGTAAATGCCCAACGAGAGGGATGTGGATTAGAGAAGGAGTTGAAGAAACCGGGATTGCACTCCGTATTTGTACCGACAATCTTGGGAGTGTTTCCAACCCTTTGTTTGGTGTTTTAAGTTCCCTCAGTGTAATGTGTTCTACGAGAGGTCTGTTTACTACAAAGTGTCCACCACACTGACTCTGTATAATGTCTGCTGCAGCAGGAACACACTACATGATTTTTCAGTACTGATTGTTAGGTGCAGAATAATGTAACTACCAGACCTATGAAGCCAAAGGCTAGTGTCGTGAGTATACTTCTAATAATTACAATACTGATGACTGCCCCAATCAAAAAACTCATTTACACAAACACTTATAATGTGAATGAGAATAAGTTCACTATCCATGAGACCGTTATTTACTCATAGTATTCCCCATTTGAAATGGTTTAGCTAGCATTCACACGACACAAATCAGTCCCGTTAAATAAGATTGAGATATGATTCATGTACTCTCAGGTTGGTAAATACCATTTCTGATTTCAAATGCCAGAATAAAAGGTGTGATGAAGGTGTTCAATGCCACAGCAATATTAGTTTTCCCAGGTGTGTGGCCAGTAAAACACCAAGACATCACCATAAATGCCTCTGCAATGTTGCCTCAGGTTAACATGTACATTAAGGATCCACGCGAGAAGCCAGTTTCCATTCTTTGACTTAAAGGTATGATAAACTGTTGAATCCATTTTTGTATTCTACGTGCTGTATTTGTTGTGTATAGTGTGATTGAATGACAGATTTGTACCAGATTTGTACTGTAGGCTGTGGAATTGTCTTGGGGTTGTTGGATGATTTATGACAGAATGAAACAATTGCTTAATGGTTAATAAACTCATGCAGCCGTGTCCGTGTCTGAAGAGTGTTATTTCGCAATTATATGCTTTGATTACATTTTTATGCATGTGTGAATGTATTATTTGTGTATATGCGAACAAAGAAGGCTTCTCTCACTACAATAACGTTGCATTGGCCACTAATAAGTAGGTCATTCATTTGATTGTGTCCACTAGAGGGTGCTAGAGTTATGCTCCCTTTAAGTGCTGCCGGACATGTGAACATTAAGTTGCTTGTAATCGTCCTGAATACTAAAAATTACATGAATTTCTTTTTTCATTCTTTTTGTTTTTCAATATTATATTTATTGTTTTTTTTGTTCATTATGAAACAACAGAATAAACATTCACAAACGCTCTAAATAAAAACATTCTCGGTACAAAGAAACTTAACAAACCTAATATTAATATAAAATAAGCCAGTATAGATACAGGAACAAGCATATTATGTACAAAAAAATAGATAAATAAGTCAAAAGAATATACACAAGTAAAAAAAATCAAATTAAATTAAAAACAAAACATTTTTCATTCTTTTTTTATCTAATTTTCTTTCTATTTATTTTTTAAAAATATTTTTTTAGAATATCTAATGCTGATGTTTTGTTTTTTGTTCGTTTCTAAGCTCATTACTTAAAGGTTTGTCTATAAACATTTGTTGGTATGAACTATAAATTGCATATATGAAAACGATCTCGAAAATAAGTATATATACAAAGAGTAGTAGAATACAAAAAATAAATAAAGGAAAAATAGCTGACATGCTACATTTAGTTGTCAACAGCATTACATGGGAAGACATACTGTATGTGGTTTAAAATGACAAATTTTATTAATAGTTTTTTTTTCCATTTTATTTAATTTCAAAATTTATTTCGAACATGTAGAGTACAAAAAAAATAAAAATAAAGAAAAAGAATGATCATACCAACAAGTGAACAGTCAGAAACAAGTAGTATTTACATACAATGAAAAGCATAAGAAAAATAAATTGTCAACACTTAATGCCTTGATTTACATAGTCAAAAAGGAGTGAGAAGAAGTATTAACTTATTTAATCCCACCCCTTCTCTATAAGTCAATTATTAATTATTAACCAGCTTCCTTATTGAGCCATACATATATACTCTAATTAAATTTTCCTAAATTTGTCTAACTATAATTATTATTATTTATAATTATTCTAACTATGATTATAACTTTTTATCTCTGTCATACAGAAATATAAATTAATTACTGATATAATTATCCTTATCAAAATATAAATTTGTTATCAATTCAGAATACCAATTCAGAATAGATGCATTGTAAGCACGCTGCACGTGTTACCATATTCACTCTCAGCTACATTATTACTAAAACAAAACAATTTATATATTACTTTATCCTGTAGATAACATCACCAAAATACCCAAACTAGTCCTTCATGGCTCAGGAGTTAGAATTTCCGAGGAGTATCTGAAGGCAGCAGAGGAAGCTTCAACATGGGGGTATGTGTCACTGCAGCATGTTTCTGATGTCAAAAGTGAAGCAATTTTGCACATTTTAGGGAAATTTTAACCTCTTTTTTTGTCGTGACAGAAATTTGGGCTCCAGTTCAAAGCCACTTTGGAGAATGTCACCAATGTGAGACCATCAGGTGACGACTTCCGCTGGTTTCTGAAGGTAGGATGGCTATCAAGCTAACATGCTAGCTCACTTTAGTATATTATCATATTGTTTACCTCTGTGGTTGATACTGGTCATCATTGTATCATGAAACGTGCTGACATTACCTCCTACGGGAGAACTGAATAAGGGAACACGTGTACACTGTGCTAATGTTAATTATGTTGACTCACTGTTCATTATTTACTTTTTGTCTCACTTACACAAGCCATGTTTTGTATCCTTTCCCACTTAATGCAGCTGAAGTGTGGAAACTGTGGAGAGATTCCAGACAAATGGCAGTATATAACCCTAGAGGTAAGGACAAACAATAAATCTGAGCAATATTAATACACTGAATGTGAAATACATTTGACTGTGCAATATATCCTTTGATGCGATATATATACTTCAAGTGCAACTATAGTTGCACTTGAAGCAAAATGAATGTGACAAATGGTATACCTTTGACAAGGTATACCTTTGTTTACATTTTATTTATTACATCTACCCTACCTATTTTACAAATGAAATTACCTCTGTTTACATTACATCTATTTTACCTATTTTATTCCTCTAGTGTAATACCTCTGTTTATATTTATTTATTACATTACATGGCACCAAATATCTGGAAAAAGCTCCCAGAAAACTGCTGGACCGCTCCAACTCTGAGTTCTTTTAAATCAAAGCTTAAAACTTTCCTGTTTGCTGCTGCCTTTTATTAAACCAAATAATGATCTTATACTGCACTATAACTTTTACTCTTGTGTGTTATATTCTATTTTAGCTTCTATCCTAGCTTTTATTTTTAGCTTGTTTTTATTTTCTAATCTTTAATGTTTTGATGTTTTTATAACTGTTTTAATTGTGTCTTAATGTTCTTGTGCACTTTGTCGCAATGTTCTTGAATGTTTATGTAAAGCACTTTGAATTGCCCTGTTGCTGAAATGTGCTCTACAGATAAAGCTGCCTTGCCTTACATCTACTTTACCTGTTTTATTTGCTTTATAACTGTGTGTGTTTTACCCTGTTACATGTTTTACCTGCCTCGTTTAGTCTTGTCAAGTATTTGTTTTAAAGCACTGACCAGAAGTGGCAACTGTGAATCTCGTTGTATTTAATACAATGACAATAAAGCTTTCTATTCTATTTTATTCTAAATATTATATTTGTGTCCTTACTGTTTGGTAAATTTTGCACACATTGTCCTTCACACACAGTATCCAACCTGTTTTTTTTGTTTAACATAGGAGAGTGTGCCACTAAAAGGAGGAAGAAGCAGTGCCAGCATGGTGCAGAAATGTAAACTCTGCTCCAGGGAAAATTCAGTTGGTACGAGCTAATATGCTATAATTTGCCTCACTTTGTTTTTTTTCTGAGGTAAAAACTGTGGTGGAAACATAACATGTAAACTGTTTTTTTTTTTGTTTGTGTTTACAGATATCCTGGGAGACACGATCAAACCTTATAATGTAAGCAAACATCTTGTACTTCTACACATCACCCATCTGTCACACAGAAGACTTATTTGTTCTATCTCCACTGCAATAGGCCTTTTTCACTGCAGACATTTTGACATGTCACATTAGGAAAAATACAGGTGTAAATAATGAAATGAATGATGGCTGAATTACATTTAGTTTTAGTTTTAGCTTTGTCGCTCGTCAGTTCATTCAAATAGAAAACAAACTGCAATCAAACTGATCTTGTCACATTCATTTGTCACATTCTGTTTGGAGGGTGTAATATGTAGGCTACACACAACCCAGTATATTAGACCTCTCTGCGTTGTACACATTACATTCCCACTAGATTTTTTTTTTGTGAACCCCCAACCTTAAAGTTCAAACTGTGCCTCTGCTTCAGGAGGGGGTCTTTTAATGGGACTATTGTTTTAGGACAGACTTGAGAAATTGTCAAACTATCCTTTTAATGTTTTTATCCGAAGTTTTGTTGCATTTTTTTGTTGTCACTGAAAATAAAGCACCTCCAAAAGATTTTTGAAATCCTCCCTCTGTCACATAGACCCACATAATGACAGTTTGAGCTTCTTTTTCCAACCATTAACAATGTTTCTCCCTCTCTGTATGGTGCCGTATGTTTGCTGGGTTGAAGGCCGAGGACAGCGAAAAATTCAAGACAATGGTGCAGTTTGAGTGTCGAGGTCTGGACCCCGTCGACTTCCAACCTCAAGTGAGTCTCTATGAACGGATATGAGTTTTACAATGTGTGTTAACATAAGGCTTCTTCACAGCACACATTTTAACTTGTAGAGAAAGCACAGGTGTTACTAATAACATTATCGATGGCTCCGTTCTATTCATGTGTCCGTGACAGCGAGCCAGCATGCACGATACCAGGAGCCTGAAACTGAGCTTGAGCCTGTGCTTTTCCTACTCTGACATGTCCAAATGTCTTCTATGAAAACCGCCTATTAAATGTGCAAGCTTTTATTTGACCTTTTCACTGTTGACTTTTGGCCAAACACGGCTGCAAAACACAATTTCTGCATTCTAGAGGTCGACTTTTTTCTCACCCTCTACCATGACTTTGTGTATGGAGCCTCCATGCAAAAGGGTGATGTACGTCCCTGCATGACTGGTGGAGGCTGGGCAGCCACCGGCTGCTATCAGAGCCCAGTTCTGCCAATCACGGTGATTTGTAAAACGTCCTATCGGCGCCGATAATTGGCCAAACCGATTAATCGGTCTACCTCTACTGCATTCCATTTAGGTGTGCCCATTTCTTGGCCGCAGTATTAAGCATGCTGACTCACTGGAGCAGCTTATTGGCACATCTACACTGGATGAAATTGATTGTTATTAGATACTGCTGCGCAAAAAGTATATTGCTCCTGAGTCAGACAGTTTTACTTAAAGTAACAAAATCCATGAACTGGACAGTATTATAATAACATCTGACTCTTTTCAATTTCCACTTAAACCCACTCCAGGCTGGCTTCACTGCACAAGGAGCAGAGTCTGGAACACAGTTTCCCGAAGTCAACCTGCTAGAAAAAGTAAGTGCCGTAGCCATGGTTTAGAAATTAATGAGCGCCATACACTTCATATCCTGCATTCTGGTGAATTTTTATGCAACAGCTTATGGTGGAAATGCATTTATTTAAAGGAAAACACAAAATTCAGACGGCAGGTATTCTGTCTGTATTGCTTTCAAGTATGAAGATCAACTATTTTCATTTAATGTTATCTCTGCTGAGTCAACACACATGTATGTGCTGTCTCACCACCAGAGCATAGAGGAGAGGGCTGGACTGTACGCGGCTGACCCTCGTGGTCAGCTGTGGAGCGCACAGCAGATGATGAAGTTATCATCATCGGTTGTAGAAATCCAAGATAACATTAAATACTGTGCATATATCACTAAGTACGATTTTAGTATTCATATAGTTTTTGTGTATAAAATCACTGCAGTGAATTCTGAAGACAGAAATGGGATTTTTAGGAAATAATTACCGAGGTCTGGACCTCGGTATCCTCATAGCTGACTACAGCCATGTTAGTGGGAACAACTTGTGTATTGTTTTTGGACATCATTTATTTGTGTTGAGTTAAATTCCAGTAGTTATTTAGTTACAGGTTGTTTTCGCGTGTTTGTACTTCTGCTTCAGTCAGTTGTGATTTCCCAAGTCTTCCAAAAATGACCTTCAATAATCCCGACCTTGTTTACAGAACGTGACCGTCTCTTTTATCTTTGCAACTTGACCACCCCTTGTTTTGTAAATTTCAGGACTGGACAGACTACGATGAGAAAGTCAAGGAGTCGGTGGGAATATATGAGGTCACACACCAGTTCATCAAGTGCTGATGTCATCATGTGCTGAGCCTCAGAGGTGGGCGAATGAACACTACAGCCAAACATCCTCAGGCCTCAGACTTTGCCGGCATCAAGGGTGCTTCAGATGCTGAGGTGGCGAGGTTTGGTTGATGATGAACATTAACATTGATACCACAAGATTTCCATACACGTCTTGGATTAATGAACATGATCAAGGCTTTTTTTCACTGCCTCAATAAAATTGAAAGGTGGCAATTTTGAGTTGAGCTTTTTTTTGCACATTTGAGTGCCACTTTAAACCTGCAGTAGGCAGAATGTTTTTGGCATCATTGGGCAAACATTCCATAATAACCTTTCAGCATATTGTGATTCAAGTGTTCTGAGAGAAAACTAGACTTCTGCACCTCGTCATGGCTCTGTTTTCAGGCTTTAAAACGATATAGCTCCATGACAGGTGACTTTGACCAATCACAGGTCACGTTAGAGAGAGAACTTTCCTATTGGCTGTTCATTCAACGGGGGCAGCTGTCAATCACTTGCAATTCCGTTGCGATTCCTTTGAAATGCACTAAAACGAGCGTTTCAGACAGAGGGTAAAGACGGGTATATTCAGGCCGAAAGTATGAGGAAAATAAAGTGTTTTTTTTTTTTTTTAACATTACAGCATGTAAACATGTTCTATTAGAAACACAAAAGAGAAGTATGAATCTGAAAATGAGCACGATATGGGACCTTTAAAATATTACTACCTACTTTACATTTACTCAGCTTATAAAATAAACTGATGGGCTAGTAAATCTGTTTGTGGAAAGATAGCCTGCCACAGACTGCACAAGATGTATACAAGTGAAAGCTGGAAATAACGCAGCTATAATTAAGTTATTTAATAAGGTTTTAAAGAGAACACTTTTTGTTTTTAGGATAACTCTCCAAGCCCACAGAAAGGTGTTGTTTTTTTCTTACCGAGTGACACATCAGATGAGGTGTAGACGATCTTAGCTCTATAGATGGTGATGTTTTTTTTTTTCTTACCGAGTGACACATCAGATGAGGTGTAGACGATCTTAGCTCTATAGATGGTGATGTTTTTTTTTTTCTTACCGAGTGACGCATCCTTTCGGGACTAGACGACCTTTGCTCTACAGTGAGTAGTGCTACTGCTGTCTGCTGTCTGTTGGGTCTATCATCTCTATCATCTCTGTGAGGACCAGCTGCTGAAGAGAAGCAACCATGGCACCTGGAAAGAAGAACAGGGTGTTTGTCATCGGTGTGGGCATGACAAAGGTGATATTATATATATATATATATTATATGTTGTATTGTCTCAGACAATACAACATATAATGCTGCTGACATTATGCAAGATTTGAGGCTAGCTTAGTTAGATAGCTTCAGATTGCATTGAACATGTTCCTCTTAAAAACATCTGTTTTGTCACAGTTAGACAAAAACCTTAGTAACCACAGTGTAGTAAACTGTTAATTGTGCTCATATTGTGTTAACAACTCTCGAAGATATGTGTCAAAGTATATGTGTCATTGTAAACATTAGCTAGCTAGCTAAGTTAGCTTAAGTTTCAGTTTGTTTTTGTAGTTTTAAACATGTTTTTTCTTAAGTTAGGTATAGCTGCAGGTCTGAGTTGACCTCTTAACACACTCTCTGTATCTCATGTTTAACAGTTACATTTTGAGTCCATAGTTCATGGCCAACAGAGTTACAATCTGTGCTGATAGTTATCACTGCAGCAGCCTGCTGTGAACTCTGTTTAGCTATTTAGTATCAAGTCTCATGTCTCAAGTGTCCTGGTCCTTCTAGTGGAGCTGAACAATGTGCCCTTTATCACCCGTTTGCCCAATGATCCCAAAAAATATTCTGTCTACTGCAGGTTCAAGGTTCATCCCATGTAATTTCTTACGGTGACAATAAAGTTAAATATTTACTCGAGAACAGGAAAAACAGAAGTGAATGTACAACCGGCGTGACAATAAACATCTTGAATCTTGAATCTTGAATCTTGAATGCTTATGTTGATTGACTCTCACCATCTGACTGTCCCACTTTTCTGCATTTTGCTGCAGTTTGACAAGCCTGGAGCCCGAGGTGACTATGATTACCCCGACATGGCCAAGGA
>CAKAOI010048168.1:37406-96260 GCA_916701655.1 Sebastiscus albofasciatus
TTTTGAGGCCATTTGGCTGTGAGGCTAAACACAAAACATGGCACTCCCTCAAGCTCCGCTCTTGTGGGAAATTCAGTAATAACGGAAACTGAATAAAACCTGTGGCCTGCCTACTGGTGTCGCACTGCAGGACGTGATCCAGAAATACCTCAGATATCACTGAACCATACAGGCATGACAAGACTATTATACATGCAGGAACTGAGAGTATTTTCAACGCTACTAAAAACTGACATCTGTTTCCACAATACACAGGGGATTAAAAAACATCTCTCATATTGTTTGATCAGCTTTATTGACACAGCAAATGAGTGATTGCATAGAGAGTTGGAGCCAACAGATACTTGGCCTCTGCTGCACAGAAGCACCCGACCATTATGTGGGAGGACTGACGGCTTCATCGGTGTTGCTGAACAGCTCATTTTCTCCTCACTGACGCTGCAGCACAAGCGTGACAAATATATTCACTCAGGAGGTCATTTAGGAAAAGCTTCATCGTCTGAGACGGAAAACGCTGATTTGGTGTACGAGTGACTGAAACTATAAGTACATTTTGATTGATTTGAATTTCACCACGTCATGTCTTTGACTGCAGAGATGTATCGGCTCGTCCAATGCAGTGTTAAATTAGATTAATCTGCCAGGCATGCATTATGTTCTTTCATTTGGTTAACATTCAGCAGCTCTTATTAGAATATTGGGGTCTAGAGATAGACATACTTTTCAGTGTTGCATTTAAACATAATGACGTACATCAGACCAACTTCATAGTATTTGTAGTATTTCTTTTTTATGTGTAGGAACTTATTATTCGACTCCCTTTCTTACATCTTCCTTATCAAATATACCTATACAAATGAAATATTTTGAAATAGTTTGCTTACATTTTTCTTCACTTGTGATTGTTTTTAATTGATCTCTTTTTAAAAAAGATTAAAATTAAAATTTTCTATAAAATGTGCTACTATATACAAACCACGGTGTGTTTGTATTATTATTATAATTATTATTAATAATAAGTTAATTTAGTCTAGCACCTTCCATAGAACACAATTCACAAAGTGATTTACAAGAATAAAAATTAAAAACAAATCAATAAAACCGCTGTTAAAAACACAATACTACCATGCATGTACTGATGACATCATATTAACATGTCATAATATTAAACTGTAGATTTCACTCTGTGCTGTTTTGTGATCGTCTTGTGTGTTTCACACCCTCTGCAGGTAAAGCCGGAGAGATGATTGACAGCGGCGACAACACATATGGAGGCAAGGTTGTGGTCAACCCCAGCGGTGGTCTCATCTCTAAAGGACATCCTCTGGGCGCCACAGGTGAGCCGAGCCGATGTCTCTTGATGAAAACCTCTTGTCGCGTACTGGAGGACAAAGCATGCAATATACATAATCCAGTCTGGTGGAGAGCATAGGCTGTATATAAGAAGTGGACGTAGTCACCGTGACGTCACTGATTGGTTTGTGGACTGCAGTTTTGAAGCCTCGAGTTCGGCATTTTGGCCGTCGCCATCTTGTTGTTTTGCAACCAGGTATAAGTACAACCGAAGGCTGAATAAGGAATTTTTAGGCGACCAAAAGGTTATAATTAACTTTCATGAACTGAAAACACAAACTGTGAAAGGGTTAAAGTTGTAAGACGAAAACGTAGACAACACCCAGACCGGACAACGCCGTGGTAGCGACCTGTCACTCACAAGGTAGCCACGCCCTAAAGCATCCCCTGCTTTATGGTCTATCTGACTCTAAATAGGACCTTAATTTACTAAATGAACATCATGCTGTATTGAAGAAAACTTGAAACTAGCGATTGAGACCATAAACTCATGTTTACAATGTTTACTGAGGGAATAAATCAAGTGAGAAGTAGGTTCATTATCTCATAGACTTCTATACAATCAGACTTCTTTTTGCAACCAGAGGAGTCGCCCCCTTTTTTGGAGCAGCAGATGAATGGGACTTGCTACACCGTACAGAAGATATAAACAATAGTGTTTATTGTGATGTGCACGCTGGTGTATATCTTCAAACTTTGCCAAACTTCCACTGTGGCCACTAGGTGGCATGTGTCCCATAGTGATGGCCACCTTGTAACTGGGTAAGCCTGCCTGTGAGAGGGCAGGAGGCTGTGGCTTTGACAAGCCTCCCCTGTAATCATTCCACATATTAAACTCTTGAGGGACGAGACAAGTGGTGCAGCTGACTCACCCAGGCTCCTCGCAGGTCCAATATTTTTCATACACATACCATTTTTCATATTATACATAGTCACAGCTGCTTGTGCGGTTTGTGTGCACTCAAACACACAAACACAGATGCTGAAACAGAGCTGTATTCTCTCCCTTTTCCTTCTTGTGATACAGATCAGTAGATTTCTGACTTTGATTTTTCTTTGATTTATCATCTTTGTTGTAGGGTTGTCAAACAAATAAATTATTTAATCGCGATTCATCCGCATGATTGTCCATGATTAATCACGATTAATCGTAAATTAATCACATTTTTTTATTTGTACAAAATGTACCTTAAAGGGAGATTTGTCAAGTATTTAATACTCTCAACATGGGAGTCGGCAAATATGCTGCTTTATGAAAATGTATGTATATATTTATTATTGGAAATCAATTAACAACACAAAACAATGACAGATATTGTCCAGAAACCCTCACAGGTACTGCATTAGCATAAAATATATGCTCAAATCATAATATGGCAAACTGAAGCCCAACAGCTGTCAGTGTGTCAGTGTGCTGACTTGACTATGACTTGCCCCAAACTGCATGTGATTATCATAAAGTGTGCATGTCTGTAAAGGGGAGACTTGTGGGTACCCATAGAACCCATTTACATTCACATATCTTGAGTTCAGAGGTCAAGGGACCCCTTTGAAAATGGACATGCCAGTTTTTCTTCGCCAAAATTTAGCATACATTTGGAGCATTATTTAGCCTCCTTCACGACAAACTAGTGTGACATGGTTGGTACCAATGAATTCCTTAGGTTCTAGTTTCGTATGATCTTCAGTAGCTTCCCTCTAGCTTCAAAATTGAGGCTGCTACAACCTCTGAAAGATCAATTGCATTAATACGTTAAAGAAATTATTGGCGTTGAAACAAATTTGCGTTATCGCGTTGACTTTGACAGCCCTACTTTATTGTGTTTATTGTTCTTTCTTCATACATCACGATCTCAACCATCACTCCCTCTAGCTCATTATTTATGCAGTGCTGTTCCCCATTCATGTCATCAGTGCTCCCTCTATCTCCTGGGTCACTCTTCCAGTGTGCGAGTGCCCCAATCAGCTCTAAGCTCTGTCTGATCCACGGTGTTGCTCCTAATCTTGGTTGTGACCTTTGTACTCAGGAACTGTGAGCAGAGATGTTGATGGCTAATTCACTGGCCCGTGCAGGGACCCAATCTGAGGAGGTAGTGTGAGCCACTTCAGGAGGATGTGATTATTGTGTGTTAACATGACATCCAGGGACTTTGAAGTGTGTATGTGGTGAATTACCACATACCTTCACCCTTCAGAATTTAAAAGGCAGAAAGGGCTTGTGATCATCAAAAGAACCTTATAATCTTCTCCCTTTTATGAACGTTCATTTTCATTGTGTGTAGACAATATGTCTGGGTGATATCCAGAGGCTCTTTATTTGGATAAATAGCCATACCAGCAGTGTATTCTCCTATTGGCATTTAGACACTAACGAGTCCTCACGGAGAAGATTAGGAGTGTGCTGCACAATGTGAAAGACACAACATGAAGAGGTCTTTACTCTTAAGTCCTTTTAGCTTATTGGGATAATGGAGAAATGCAAAAGCTCATTAAGCAGAAGGGATGAAAAGCTTAGCTGTAACACTAGCACAGGAGCCGTCAGTGCCGAGATTAGGGAGTTGTCAGATTAGGAGTCAACTTGTCACCCCTCTCATTGTGAAGATATCGTGTTTAACACTTGCAGAATGCTTTAGTGTCTTCACCTGGAGACTGAGACGTGACGGGATTGTAGCCATACTCGTTTAATATGCCCCACTGGCTAGCTCACAGCCGACACTCTGAACTGCTCTCATACGGCGGTTACAGCTGATAACGCCGTCCTGACCGACACTGCCATTGCGAAAGTGTAGCACCCGCCCTCCGGTTCCCCCCCCAGGTTAACACTGTTAGGTCTGTCAGCAGGTTTGCTGTTGTTTTCACATTTAGTGCTGTTAACACCATTAGCTACGAGCCGTCACCATGTTGAGAGCCGTGCGGAGGCAATAGAAATGCTCCCAATCTCGCATTTAGCACCTTTAAAACATAATGAACCAAGGGGTTTAAAAAAACAGTTCTCGATAATGTCTTTCTCACTTTATTTAATGTACCTTTCCTCAGTTTGTGTGTGATGACACATTTTCAGCCATTTACAGTGTCATCAGCCATAAATTACGTTGCCAGATCCACCCTACACCACATCCCCCCCCCACGGGTAGCGTCAGCCTCAACCTCTCTTCCTTCCTCTCTCTCCTTCTTGTGCTCTCTCAGGTCTGGCCCAGTGTGCAGAGCTATGCTGGCAGCTCCGAGGGCAGGCTGACAGGAGGCAGGTCCCAGGGGCAAAAGTGGCCCTGCAACACAACATTGGCTTGGGAGGAGCTGTGGTTGTCACTCTCTACAAGTTGGGATTCCCTCAGGAGGCCCGGTGAGGAAGTAGTTACCACGATTTGTCATTAGTTCAGCTAGATACTTTATGCAGCACCTATTAACAGCTCTTCTCTTCATCATTTGGGCTGTAGATACGGTTTGTTGTATCCACTGTTCCTATTCTGCAACATGAACTCTAGTTTGAAATTTGTACCGCTTTACATGTGTCTGAATCAAAGTCAAACCTCAGATAGCTAAAGTCTTTTTTTTTTCTCCACATAGTTTGTACTTTGATTCTTGCCATTCTTTCTGCTTTCCACAGTTCCCACGTGGGTGCTGTTCCCACCAGCTCAGCCAGCGGTCTGGAGGGGTTTAAAGCTTACCCTATCTTCAAAGAGATAGAAAAACAGCTACAGGAGGTATAACGGCACACTGTCCCCCTCACACGTCCTGTGTTTGATCCTATGGAATCACTGTATTTGCATCCAATTAGATGCGTCCATATCTCAGATTTTTCTTTGTTCCCTTTTCTTTCTTCCTGTCTACTGATCGCTCCATGTTATGCAAATATGCCCATAAGCCCTTAATACCGAAGGGGTTCATTAGTATTTCATAAATGCGTCCATGAAAGAAAAGTAAAGGTGGTTGTGAGTCGATCTTCTCTCAGTGGGCAGTTTATGGTCTTTAGATGTTTTTATGTACAAAAGCAACCATAAAAGCAGAATGCAGTTTCAGGGCCATGTAGCACACACACTTTCTGCCTCGGCATTTAAAAGGACTTTATAGCCACCAAGGACTCACTGTGTTGTGAACATTATTTTTCCATTATGCTATAAAGGTATAGTATGTACTGTTAGAGTAGAACAGCAACAACAATGTAAATGTTATTTATAGATCACTTTTCAACAAATATTATACATGTAATATATCATGCTTTGGAAGTGCAATGATTGACAAATTCAAATCAAAAACATAAGTAAGGGATAATGTACAGCGAGCCCTTCAGGGCATGGATTTATTAAGGTAACTGGATACAGCGTTGGAGGCGAGCCCCCGTTCATTCCTATGAAAGTTGGTCAGTGGCGCATGAAGCCAAAATGGCTCGACTTCCGTCTGGAAAAGTACTCGGACCTTCCGGCGATCTTCCGGCGATCCATTATGCCCATGGAACATGCGCAGTAGCGTCTGCTCGGTCACATGGCTCGGTCACGGGGTCCCAATGTCACGTTGTCGTCACGGTCTGGGTCTCATTCACATGAACGGAGGAAGGGAAATAACTCTGGATTTGGCTATTAGTGGGTTTTACAACTTTTAGGACCTAATGATTTAAATAAGGGCTATTAGAGTGTTCGTACTGGGGAGTTGATTTACCTCCAAAGAAATTATCCGCTGAGTTACAAACGTCTCTTTCCCAATGTAAGTCTATGGGAAAAAGTCTTTTTGGGCCCAATGGCATCACGTGACCGACACAGAAGTTGTAGTTCCACCGTTTGGCTACTACGAAAATTAGGATCAATGACCAGCGCACTTCCTGGGGGCTTGCTTCAGGGTGATGCAAGACCCCTGACGGGGTTTATTTCACAACAGTGACCTGCTAGCTGTACATTATCCTGCTTATTACACGGCTACTTACTTAAGAAATCAATAATTTGTCAGTCCACCAGAGTCCGACATCAGAACTGCGCCCATAGCAACGGTCTGTTATACATAGCAACGGTCTGATATAAAGAAATAACAGACCGTAGAACGCAGTGATTGACCAATCACAATCGAGTATTCGACAAAGCCGTGTAATAAAACCTGTTAGTTCAACACTGACAACTCACGTATGTAACTGGGCGTTGTTTTATGTTACCAGAAGACATGGTCAACAGTAGTACATTGTGTTCAAGCCTTATAATTGTGCTTTGACCTATCGGAGAAGATCAGGTAGACCAGTACTTTATGTGCATTAGTCATGCTGTTATCTTGGGCCTCCTTTATAAATGTACTAACGGTTCGTGAAAGGTAGGCACCATTTGAGCCTGTGATTTGTCATTGATTGTCAGTTATTACCTGCATGAGACGGAGGTTGACGGTTCGGGGGTTGGTGCCGCGGGGAGCCGCTTAACAGTAATGATGTGTAGGAGTGGTCAGCTGTAAAGCTGCTGATGTGCCTGGAAGCCTCAGGAGGCAGGAGGATACATGTGGACTATATATTCGTATCGATTTGAATTCTGCTCACTCCTGTATGTCCAAATCCCTTCCTACACTTAGTTAGCAATGTGATGTTGAACAATAGCTGTGCTTCTCACTGGTAGATTATAAGAGCCTGTGGCTCTGAATAACTACAGGGAACTTCAGTTTGATTGGTGGTTGCAAGTGTTGGTCACATTTCTCAACAGCAGACATGATTCGAGGCGACTCTCTGGTCGTTCTTACCCAGAATCATTTGGGTTTTTTGAAGATGTTCCTTTTACAACTGGAAGGGTGTAAAATGTGAATGGCTCTTCAAAATTGAGTGATTGTGTCCACAGAATATTTTAGAGATGGGTTTTTTCAATCGAAATTCAGTCAGATGTGAAAGAGGCATAATCATTTTGCCCCAGGAAGCAAATGCATCCGGTCCCCTTCTTCACTGAAATGATTGGGGCGCAAATTGACAGCATTTTCAGAACGTGGCCAGAGATCCCATCATGCAATACTGCAGAGATTAAGTCTGAATCTCAATAGGGCATATTCAGAGTACATTGTAAACGGCATTGCATTGCATATGAAGTAGCCATTACAGAGACAATCAAATCATAATTTGACCATGTGACTGTGATAAACCATCATATGTCAACTCAAAAGCCTTCTGGACTCCCCTGCAGGAAGGAGAGAAGCTTGTGAAGAAGGTCGGTGGAGTGTTTGCCTTTAAAGTGAAGGATGGACCAGGCGGCAAAGAGGCCACTTGGATCGTGGATGTGAAGAATGGCAAAGGTTCTGTCAGCAATGACACAGGTGTGTATCTCAGCGGAGGTGTTGTCACAAGGACGCATCATATTTATTTGGTATTTTGGTTGCAGCAGTGTGATTTTTTTTTTTTATAGGACATTTTAAAACGTATTTCCATCCTGGGCCTTATGCTCCTACTTTTTAATTATCGTCACTAAAAGTGCGAAGGGATTCTCAGAAATATTGCTTTTAATGTACAATAACAATTCTCTAGCAGTCAGACTGAAATTAAAACATTTTCACACACCAAACTCTCAGCAGCTGTACGTGCACCAGCATGTGACCTTTTTATCCATTGAACATTTGTTATTGACAGGATTTCATGCAGCTTTCTCTTTCTTAGAGAGACCACACACACACATATCTGTGTATCACATCTCTTGCTCGTGATACTTGCGGTCCGTGTTTCGGAAGTAAAACAGGTTGTAGAAGCCCGGGATTGAACCTCTTTCTTTATTTGGCTCCTTTTCCTTGAAGCTCAAATGAGGAATAGGTTCAATGCCCTCAGATAGATACTGGTTTAGAGATTGCTTTGGCTGTCTGGCTGTGTATTGGATAGTTATATAGCCTTTGAAGTAGTTGACATTTTGAAGACAGTCTTCACCACAACAATTATTTTTTGAGTTGGATTTAAAGACTGATAAAGCTGCTGCAATGGACATCAAAACATGACACTAATTAAAAACTCACAGCCCGGGGGGGAAAAGAGCAACACACACACACACACACACACACACACACAGAGAGTCTCTAAAGGACAATTTCATCTTTTTGATGCCTTGAGCATTTTTGACATATTGTCGATATGCTAGAGGCAGTAGTCTTGCTAAAGGAGTTGTATTCTGCCTTTTTTAAGCCGGATGTGGCCTCCACACTCAAAGATGTTATACACACACACACACACACACACACACACACACACACACACACACACACACACACACACACACACACACACACACACACCAAATCAAAGGACCAGCTCCAGATTATTACTTATGCTGTTACCGTTACCGTCATGTTACTCAATGTACTGACTGTTTTCTTCTTCACCTCTTATTTTCTTAGCATTAAATTAAAAAAAAAAAGAAAAAAAAAAGGAGTTGTTTTTGTGCCATGAACTGGTATTGGGTGGGAAATGTTCAATATTCCAGTAAACCTCCTCCCTGTTAGCTGAGAGTGCAGAATTAGCTATTCGCATTGCAGGAACAAGGTCTGCAAATTAGCTACGGCCAGAAGTCTTATATACATAGATTGCATCAGTTGCACTTTAATTAAGTGTAACGATGCCTACATGTTTTGTCCCTGTCAAATAAATAAATAAATCTAGCAGTCTGGTCAGAGCCTGGGTTTTAATAAGGTGGTGGATAGTTTTGCACAAACTGGTGTCGGACTGCCTGTTTTAAGATCAGATCAGATCAGCGTTAATGCTTTTATACTCAATATTGTAAATAAGAGTTTCAGTGTGTGAGTTGGTGAAATCTAACAGAGGCTGACGGATGAAAAATGCACCACAATGTTATATTTATAATTTGTCTAGCGTGTAGGCTAATAAACTTCTGTTTTCACAGGAAGTTAAGTTTAGGCAACACAACCAATCAGCTAGGGTTAGGAAACGATCGTGGTTGAAGTTAACTTCACTGACTAGCGACTCACCTGACTCACGGGACTGACAATACCGACGAGTCAGGTGACTAAACAGAGTGACGTGACAAAATAAGTCAATGTCACTTTTAGTTTCAGACGGGACATGAACAGTGGTCTCCTGGTTGAAAGTCTTGTGTTTGTTTGACCCATCCACCACCCGTCTCGTCCAGCCTGAGCGGACTCTCAAGCTAGGTTTATGCTCGCTGTACTGATGCACGTCATCAAGGCTTTCGCGCGGTACGCGAAGGCACCGCAAGTTGTCACGGTGGTTTGTCGTGCACCTCTGATTTTTTGCAACTACGCGCCGACACTGCGCCTTTCATTTCAACACGGACGCCTTTGAGTGAAGACTGGCCAAGCTCGTTGGCCTGTACAGACATCTCTACTACTGTTCATATAGAACCCACAGGGACAGTCACATGACCACAGGGACAGTCACATAACATTAAATACTTGGAAAGAATCAGGCAACACACTGGGGAAAGAGGGAGGCTTTTTGCTGCAGGTCGTTTTGTAAAAGCTAGAAAAAGGTCTGATGGAAAGAGTGGGACGAGGGGAAGATAAAGTAATTCTGACTTAGAGGTCAGCGACAGTAATAATTACAGTACACAGATGCAATGTTTGGCGGCACGTACGTCATTGACTTATTGTTTATCCAGAGAATATTTAGTTCGTACGCCTCCTGGCGTTTCGGAACATACTGCAACGAACAACACGCTGAGCATAAGCAAGCTCTGTGCATGCTCGTAGTGCACGCACCATGTACGGAGGCCCGTGCCACGGTGTCTTGCGTGAGCACAAACGCTATTACTACTACATCACTTGCTCTGACCGCCATGGGTGGGTTTACATTGGAGTTAGTTGAAAGCTCGGTTCGTCACATACTGTTGCTAAAGGGTGCCTCCGTGCGCCGGTTCCTGATGCGTGTGATGTGTTCTGAATCCTGTTTCCTTTGAAAATTTGGGGTTTTAACAGTTTTTCAGAGGGTTAATAATAATAATAGCAGTGAGTTCTAATAGTGAGTTATTTTTTAAATATAACTTAATTTAAGTTTCTGTTCAACTGGGTCTGGAATGAACAGGTAATGTAGTGGCCTGATTACTGTCCACATTTCCCTTGAAGAGTCTTGATGTCCTGCTCGTGTCCTGCTGGATTGGAGGCCCTGTAGGGTGACGGAGTCTTGCCAGAGCCACACCCTGATCAGAGGCCTGCACCTCCTGCTCCCCCAGCACCTTCTCCACCTGTCATTGATCCACACGCTGGCAAAGAAACCACACAGTGCCCTGATTAAGAGTGAGTGTGTGTGTGAGTGTGCGTTTGACCCATAGGGTGAACAGGGATGAGAGGTGCCAGATCAGATCAGAGCACTCCAAGAAGGGATAAGCTCTACTTAGGCTGCTTTGGGAGGGTGTGTGTGTGTGAGAGAGAGCCCTCAGGTCTTCTCTTGTGTATATGGTTTTGGTTTTAATGAGCCAGGTGCTTCTTTGACCCCTCCATGTCATACAGGTCAGGGTCCACTGATCCACTGAGTTGTGTACGTTGTAGGTTTAATATGGTGGTATTTATGCCTACAGAATGATTACATTCATTCTTCAGATATTGGAAGTAAATGCTGCAAGCATAGAAGTTAGTCTGATTTCACCCTTCTATTAAATATCTGACATGACCTACTTGGTGTTGTCCATCTCTGCAAAGATGAAGGTTTCACTGTGACCACAGCTACATCTGCTCTTATTCATTATAAATTCCCAATTCCAAAGAATGGGACTGTAATAAACCAATCACAGTAAAAAAGAAAATGCTTAATCAGAGAGAAAATTGTCATGAAGACTTCCTGTAATAAAAGTTTTGACAGTCAAAGTACCTGTCACAATTTCTAAAGATGAATGAAGAATATTAAAAATTGGCCATTTTGTTGTCAGCATCTGGTGGTTTACTAAAGTCCTTCAAAGTACTTCCATGGCCAAAATGGGCTTGAAACTCCACTGGTTGAGTATAAAAGAGTAAAAATTATCTGGTTCTGTGATAAAAAAAAAAAAAAAAAGCCAAAGCCTGTGTACATATAAAATGTAAGGAGTCAAAATTCTGACTCCCAAGAACGTTTTGGTATGAAACAGTGATGGGTAGGCTTTCAGCCTGGTAATGCCACCAGCTCATCCTCTCCATGGAGACTATGGCTGTCTCATGAAGAACTGATATATACAGGTAGCTCTCAGGATCTCATTCCTGTTGCATGTGTCCAGTGTGGCTAAGGGAACAGACACTTTAAGCAGCCTGTTGGCCAGGCCCTGTAGGTTGGATACACAAAGCATGCCGGTTAGATTTGTTTTCCGTCTTGATCCCGACTCGCTCTTGCACACGTTGGCAACGATAACCTCACGAGATCGAGGCGGCCGCAGTATTTAGAGCCAGGCGCTGCAATTGCTCTCCACCGACTGCAAGACCCAGGGCATGATGGGAAACGCCTGGCTGTCACCTGATCAAAGAACTGATTGGCTCTTAGTTTTTGTAGAAAATCCTAATTCCTGTGTTATCTTGTGTGGTTGATAATAATAATCATAATAATAATAAAGGTTATTTATATGGCAACAAGCAGCGATTACAGTGCTTAAATGGGCTTGCTAGGCCGACCCTAATCTGCCCTAATGCCTTGCTGCTGGTGCCAACGCCACTATCAGCACGGCTACATCTCCACAGTGCAGCAGAGTCGGGCTAATCAGCTGAGCCACACCCTCTAACCCCTTTAAGTTAAAAGATTAACACAATTGAAGGGATCAAGGCTTTTTGCATGGAAGGACGGACGGACGACATTTACAGTTCGTTGAGAAGCTGGGATGAGCCTGCAGGTGCTGCACGAGTCTCTGCATCAACAGAAGTGCTTCTCTGTGGATCCTAATGGAATAATAATGAATTGTAATTGCATAGAGCCTCTCTACGGGTCTCAATGCATTTTTGATATTGACCCGTCTGCAGTCAGCCGGAGCAGGAACACCTCATTTTGTTTTGGGCTTTTTACAAGCAGAACCGGCAGCGTGATCTATTCTACTGCACAGTTTTCTGCCATTAAAACAGATTATTACACTCAGGCCAGAGTAATCGTACGCACATGCATGAATACTCACCAACACACACACACACACACAGCTGATAGTACCACCGGACTCTCACCGCTAGAGACGACAGGTTAATGTCCCGGCACTCAGAGGCAGAGAGCGCAGAAACAGACAATGTGTGTGTGTGTGTGTGTGTGTGTGTGTGTCTCTGTGTGTAGGACAGAGAGCGAGACAGATGAGGAAAAAAAGAGATTAAGACTACCTGCTGGAAGCCTGTCCTCATTTCCGCAGGCTTCCAGACACATCTGCTAGCATTGTTTAACATCCCTGTTGTAAAGAGAGACGGATTATTGGTCCCCTTGGCCTCTGAGAGCAGGGAGACCATGTAACGACATGGACGTTATCCCAGATAAATCTGTTATCCAGGGTTTGTACAGGGATACTCTCTGCAAGGGGATTAAAGACAGAGAGAGAGTATAGCAATATGGGAGTAATCCCATCCAGTTTCCTGTTTCACCTTTTTATAAAAACCTGCTGTCATGGAAGGAAGGACTTCTCCTCATCATAGTCTACAACGCTGTGAATTTTACAAGGTTCATAGACATTCTGGACACCTAATGGATGTTTTCTTGGTGTAAATCCTGTTTATTTTTCTCACTCCACGGCTTACAATAAAGACAAATGAATCCCTAAAGCCGCTCATATGCATTTGTTGGAATAATTATGTCTGCCTCCAGGCTTTCATTTGATTACAATAAAAAAAGGACTTAGTTATGGATATGAAGTGATTTAACATTGTGGACTGCTCAAACAATAGGACTTTTGTTCACACTCATTAACATTCATTTATTTGCTTCAAGTGACCCATTAAAAAAAAAAAAAAAACACTGTCACAGATTTCCATCTGACAGTGTTTTTCTGCAAAGAGCCGAGAACGCTGATCACGGAAGAGGGGTATGTTTAATCAGAATGTATCATGCATGGTTGAACTGGGGATTAAGTTTTCCCTCTCGCATCTCCCACCACTAGATTAGCGCCCCCTTTGACCTATAATCCTAATGTATTTACCTACGTTTCATCAAATTTTGGGCACTAGGAGCCCTCCTGCAAGTGTTGATGAGTGAAACATTTGGAGTGATTCTCTTCATGGTAACTTTGAAATCCACTCATGTCCGGATAATGGTTGATTCATTTCTTTTCGGGTCAAAGCAGGTTCATATCTGGATCTATTTCCTCTCAACTAGCTCTCATCAGTATCCTTAAACCAGCTTCCTGAGCTCATTGTTTTGTTATTAATAGCTCCAGGCGTTATTCAATACTCAGTAACGTCCATCCAATGTCATCCCCATGTCCACATCCCCCAAAATCACCATATATGTACTTCCCCTCCCCTTTTCCCCCTGACTCTAGTCCTGACAGCAGCAAGTAGTCAGACACTAATGACCACGTCCGCTTAGCCTCTGGTGACCAGACGTCTCGGGTTGGTCAGGGACTGTCCCGGTTTCAAGCTGGGTGTCCTGAGTTCCGACAACAATCTGTGGCTGTTTTAAATGTTGGTGTGAACAGGCCTTTATTGTATGTTTTCATTATGGTTTATATCAGAATATTAGGCCTAATTCACCAATATCTTCCTAAATTTGTTGTTAGATTTGGTCTCAAGAGCTGTTGGTGAATGATTGAATTGAATTGAGTAGGATGGATGTAACAAATGGGCCACATGATAGGCTACATTTGATGAAGAATTTTGAGCCTCTCTTTCATTTCTCGTATTTAACCGCTAAATACAGGAAATTAAGCCAACAAAAATACATTTTCATGAGCATTGATCATTAAGGCGCTTATTCCGCTTTGTTTTTGAGTTGGCACTGTACTGTATCTGAGCAGCACAACACAACACAACTAGTCCCTTGAACTACTTTTGTTGTTACTAAATGGCCCCAATTCCACCCGACACTCCACAACTCCTAATTATACAGCCAAAATAATCCCATCTTGTAAAGAGGTTAAGTATGAAGGACAGCTTTGTGTGTGTGTGTGTGTGTGTGTGTGTGTGTGTGTGTGCGTGTGTGTGTGTGTGTGTTCCCCGATGAATGCCAGCTGTAGGGAGTGTATTCCCACTGAGATAGAAGCCCATCTGACTGAGCTGTGACATATGCTGCGCTCACCTAAAAGACACACCCATAAACACCCTGCTCACTTGTACACAGTGAACACACAAACACACACACACACACACACACACACACACAGCATGTGCATGTTCTATTGTCCTTATGAAGAACCATTGCCAATGACAGGTTATTGAGGAAGGAACTTACTTTGAGTATGTTTACCACTGCTGACTTCAAGGGACTGTTTGTAAAAATCAGAAATGTCTTGTTAACAGCGACCCCTGTGTCCGTTAAGTCAACGAAAGTCAGCGTCCTGTTGCTGGAGCTTGTGCTCGCTCTACATAGACATGAAGGAGCATCGCTCAAAACAGTGAGGAGACACACGTCAGCTAAAAGCACAATATCACTCTATATTTCAGCTGCTTGGCAGTAATGTTAGCTGACCAGACCAAGGTCTCTCCATGAATCACTGCTGATCCTAGTGTTGGCTTTTCCTGCCTCAGCCTCCCGACCGCGGCCGGATGGAACAGGGGAGACACCGGAGTTTTGGTCGGAGACGATAACGTTTCTCTCTGCGGAGCCCCGTCACTTCACAAGACACGGGAAACCTCTGTTGGTCTGGAGGAGCTGCAGCAGTTATTTCTGCACAAACGTCCACTATACATCCACTAGATATTCTCAGAGCTAAACTAACTCCTCTGCAGTGTGGAGTGAGCAGCATGCACGTGAGAGTGGAGCAAAAGAGCGAGCGTGATGTGTGAGTGAAGGCAGGCAGAGGAGCAGAGTACAGCAGAGACTCCGGACCTGGAGACCAAAGCTGCGGTCTCCCCCGCGTCCTCCGACCGTCCCCTTACTGTTGTTAGGTCAGACAAGCTTGACAAAAAGAAACATACTTCAGTATACTACGGGGCAGCTCAAAACAGAGATAATATAAACAAAGATCAGACAAAATCACGTAGAAGATACAGAAGTCGAGTGGCATTGTGTGTAAAGTAGGCGGCAGATTTTGACAAGGAAGCAGAATGACCGGAATTTAAAAAAGAAGACTATTTCTCCGGTTCTGCTGCATCAATTTGTATACTTTTTTTAAAAAACTGCCCATCGTGCTCCCCGATGTTAAAGGGGTACAATGCTAAATTGGTCTGCTGAGGACTCTAGGTTCAATGGTTATGATGTTTTTAGGGTAATATAGTCAGCCTAAAAGGCATAAAATGAAGGCATTCCAACCTTTGTACCTTGTACACAGTTTTCCAGCCAGCCTGAAAACTTTAAACCCTTTTCTCTCAATTGTAATCATAAAAACTTCCAAAATTGTACCGCAGGTTAACAGTAGTGGTCGGTCACTTTTTATTAAAAAGACATTATTATGTCACTATATCACCAACTAATCCAGATTTTTTTTCCCTTTGATTTACAATTGTTCAAAAACATGTTGAAATGTCCTTTTAAACGTCTTTAAACATGCCACAGAAACCTGCTTAATAATAACAGCTTGGTGAATGGAGGCACACGTACACAACAGAAGCCGCCTTCTTTGCTCCATTGTACAGTTGGGCCCAGTAACAGGTCACAAAGATTACCCAACAGCCAACATGGCCTCCATTCACAAATCCTAAATCACCCTTCCTGCCTGCAGCGGCAGCACAACTCCAGCCAGCCAATCAGAGGGCACGGTTCCACCAGCAGAAACACAACGGTTACCAGCCGCTCTTTTCATAACCAGTGATCCGAGACCTGTTAGTGGCCATGTAAAAGACACGCACACACACACGCACATACACACACTGGACCTTTTACATAAAGAAACATGCTGTCAGCCCTGTGCAAGAGAACAAAAGTCTTCTTATCAGACAATTAGAACTCCTACCTCCGTCCTTGTCTGCATGCATGCCTTCCCTCTTTCTCCAATATTCTCTCTGAAGCCTACAGTGTGTAAATTCAGTATGACAGTTTCTGGCCCCTGTAACCTTCTGTTAGGATGATGTGTGGAGGCGACGACCCGGTACACGGATTTCATGTTTCACTCCACAGTAGGAGTTGTTCTGACAGGCTCTAATTCTGTGTTTTCATCAATTTGGTACATACTTAAAAGTCAAACTGTAATTTGAATTCTCATCACTTTTTCAGGAAGAAAACATACATTATATCTATATATACATATATATATATGTATATATATATACATATATATATACTGTATAATGATACTATAGGTAATATGCATATTTTTCTTCTTTTTTTCATTTTTCAAAGGAGGATGGAAAGGAAAGGAGGAATAGCCACACTGATAGGGGATACGCAGTTAACTTTTCCCCAACTTTTATTAAGCAACACAAAATACAAAAGCAGTTTATGGAAGAGAGAAATAAAGTAAAGGAACCACGCACAAGAGATGAGCATATACTGATAAATAGGATTATCAAATTAAATATAGTTAATAAAAATGTTTAGACAATTAAAATAAAAGATATTTTGACATATAAGTATACATTTTTTTCCTGTTAATCTTTTTATATAAATTTAAAACTTAAAAATCAACAAAATCAATTAAAGAAATAAAACTAGATTAAAAGAAGGACATCTGTTAGACCACTTGCAAATGTGAAGGTAATATTTACCCAGTAAAATAATCATTTGTCACAATAATTATAATCAATTACAAAGATCCAACAATTTAGATTCCAGATTTAAAAAAAAAGAAAAAGATCATGTCAACAGTATATGCAAATATGGGAACATTTCACATTATAAATGCCGATGAGGCGTTTCTTTTTTCTCTTTTTCAACAAGCTCACGCAGCGTTAGGAGGTTAGATAATGTTCCAAAGTTGGGCTAAATTTTGGCAACAAAAAACTGGTGTGGCCATTTTCACAGGGGTCCCTTGACCTCTGACCTCCAGACATGTGAATGAAAATGGGTTCCATGGGTACCCACGAGTCTCCCCTTTACAGACATGCCCACTTTATGATAATCACATGACGTTTTTTCATGCAGTATAAATGTGTTATTTCCACCTATTCCAAAAATGGTGTATTTGAATATTTCTGCATACTGGGGTCCCTAAACAGTCTTGAATTCCATAAATTGGGTATCTCACTGTACCTCACTGTATAAAATGACCTGTTGTGACCTCTAGGATAATCACAGCCTCATGAAACTTTACAGCCACAAACAAGAGACCTAGAGCATTCAGAGGATGGATGGATCAAACTAGAGACCTAGAGCATTCAGAGGATGGATGGATCAAACTAGAGACCTAGAGCATTCAGAGGATGGATGGATCAAACTAGAGACCTAGAGCATTCAGAGGATGGATGGCTTTCCTAGACTGACAATAAGGGGGTTTCTGAGCAGTTTACACAACAAAAGTTCTCGCCATCCAATCACCAAAAAATGCAATTCTTGCAGAAATCTCTAAATGTCAAAAGCATGGCAGCATGGCTTTTTCTATGGTGTTCCTCAAGGTCTTTGTGTCTTAATGTGGTATTTTGGTGGATTATTGATCATTTTTATTAATTCTCCAGTGGTAAAAAAAATGGTTAAATTTAGCACCAAATCTGTGTAACAAATGGTATCAACCCAAACATTTCTGCAACAACTTATGAGACATAATAGAGCATGGGGATGACCATCATATACTTCTATCATAATGTTATTAACCCTTATATACTTTTACAATTTAATTAATAGATTAATCAATTATTTATTTATTTCTGATTTATGATTAGAGAAACTTGACACACAGATTCATCCCCAGGTTCCAGCTTTCAGATGATGTACACCACTTCTATGTGACATCTACTGTTGACCTGCTATCTCCCCCTAAACACCCCCTGTACCTCCCTAAAAAAGACTAAAACGGGTCTATTGTGGGTCTCAGAAGTCATTTCAACATCTCCTGAGTGCCGTTAGCAAGCTCTTGGACAGAGTTGACTTTGACTAGGATTATAGAAAAGAGGGTGGTCCTGTAACCACGACTCACGGCGGGCTGAGGCCACTGAAGGTTCTAGGCAACACGTAACAACACCAGCAACCCAGCTGGCTCAAACCGATACAGTAGTGAGCTGAAAAGTGCCCGTGCAGCTGCTGGAATTGAAGTGATATTAGAAACTATTTTTTTGTTCCCACCCATTATTATTATATTATTGCACCGATCAATTTGATTTTACATTTGTATATCAAACATTTGTGTGTGTTGGTGCCAACAAGTGTTCATTGAGGACGAGACTAATGTTCAACATGAACCGGTTGTCAACAGAGAGCGTTTCCATCGTTTTCAATGTTGTCATGGAAACATTTTTCAAAATATAAAAACAGGGAGTCAAGGGGGTTTAAATCAGATCAGTCATTTGTGACTGAACATAACCTTTCTGAATTTCAGTGAGCATGTGTGTGTAATCTTTGAGCACAGGTTATGTAAGGGTAGCCCTCCTCCAGTCCATCCGGCGGGGTCACTCAGATATGATCCTCTAGAAGTTGATAGCTACCGCGTGCACACGCGCAAGCTTCTTTGTCATTGTGAGGCGAGGCGCTGAGAGGCACGGTTCTCCACGTCGTTCCTTTTACTGAAAAAATCCAATTAAGTCCTTTGAAAGGCCTCTACCTCTCCTCAAGCTTTGCTGGGTCAGAGTACGGTGGCCTAAGGAGGCCAAGAAGGTGAGGAGCTGAGCTGGGGTTAAGGCATCCGGCGATGACAGGCTTTGAAATCCCAGCTCGCCCGGTGCCCCTTCTGTTTCATTAGCCACCCCCTCCTCCCTTTATCACCCCCCTCTAATTTAGATGAGGCGCAGGGAGAGGGCGTGAGTGTGTGAGGGTGGGGGTGGGGGTGGGTAGGGTCGGGACTGTTTGTGTGTGTGTGTGTTTTCAAGTTTATTTGCTTGTGTGTGTGTGTGTGTAATCCAGCCAGGCAGGATTCCAGTTATGCAACTCCTTCTTTTCTTCCTCTAAAATAGCGGCAGACCTAATGACCCCGCTCTAATTGCACAGTGTCAATATTGTTGCATTTGGATTCCCATAGCTCTCATATAATATGCACAAAGAGGGATGGCTCATCAGAACTCAATACACACCGGAGCTTAGCAAAGTGTGTCCATAAACACTGATATCATGTTGCAGTCACCGTCTGTGTTATTCTGCAATTTGGTTGAAATCTATGTGTGTGTCAAATTAAATTTATTTATTGGGGCATACAGCGACTCCTGGTCTTTTTATCAGCCGGGAAGAGAAAGAAGGATGAGACGTGTTGCTGGTGTGAGTTCATCCCAGTAGGAAACACACAGACATCGTAGCTTCAGAGAGAGAGACGTCACTAACACACTTTAGGGTGTGTCATCTTTCTAATGACGTATTCTCACAGTCTGATACTTCAACTGTTTTACTACAAACTGAGACTTTCTGGAATTACAAGATGATGTTTTAAATGTACAAACATCATATGTGTGATTCATGGAGCAATTCAAATGGGATAAAATAAAATATTCAAATATTTCTCTCTCTCCGTTGACTACCGTTCATATTTTTTCCGAAATAAGGTCCCATGGTGGTCCACCGGAAGGGGCGGGACTTCACCTCTCTATGTGGAAACGAGGCCTAATCCACATCCAGTCTTTGAGTTAACGTATCACATATTCACAAAACCACTGTAACAACCAATCCTCACTGTAAAAACCGGGTCCTCAATGCTTCATAGTAACAGGCCGAGATTGCATACTTCTTTGTCAATGGATAATAAAATAACATATGAGCTTTAAGTTATTTGTGTGTGTAATCTAACGTAAGATTTGGTTATTTATAAGGGCGGCAATAAAGCCAACAGCGCCTGACATTGAACACTGAGTTACCACCCAATACACTGACTGATAATAGGCAGACGATCAATAGAGAGAACTTTATTAACATCTCCAGTTAGACCCAGTCAGATCAATAAAAGGGGTCTGACACACTGACATCTGACATTCTAACAAAGAGCTGTTCCTGCTAGTCAAAATCAAACGCCAAAAAGAAACAATAAACTCTGCACTCTGTCAAATTAACCCATGTCTTTTTTTCAGTACGAGGATTCATGCTTCAATTTGGCTTTTATTACATTTGCACATAAAGGATTTGGCCTCGCCAACTGTAACGCTTATTCCCTCAAATTTCCACTAACTTAAATCTCTCCGACATCCGCCGGCAACATAATTATATCTGTGGTCCCTCTTGATTTGAGGGTCATGAGAAACATTAAAATACCGTTCTGTCCAAAAGCAAGGAAATTGAAGGATTATGAAAACCAACGTTAAAAGTCTCTAATCTGTAACTGGCGGTGCGGTCCTATTCTTTCAGAGATGGTTGCGTGTCTGTGAGAAAGTGAAGGGTATGTGAGAAGCAATGCCTGCTGGGATTTATAAGAGATTAAGGCAAACTTTCCCTTTAAGATTAAATATGTGTAATCTTAAAACCAAACAAGACTGAGGGATTAGCAAGACTTCTATGACTAAAGAAATCCCCTTCTCAAGATGACGTGTGATGCTAAGATTAGACTTTGAAAGAGTACTTTAATCCTGTATAGTGTGCTCTGGCTGACAGGTGGTGTCTGTCCAAATTCTTCCATATTGAGTGTGGAAAAAAGCTTCTTCAGAATCCAATATTTGAAAATAACATAGTGGGTGAATATGATATGAATATGATATGTGCAAATAGTATCTTACATGTGCTTGAACTCAGTCGATCAGTTCTAGTGTTGGTTTGAAGACCTGTGTTGTTATCTGAAATCATAATCGTTTGAGGTTTCTCTGAAAAGTAGCATGTCCCATCCACCAGATTTGAGGTCTCGCCTATTTTTACCCGAGCCACGCTGTTCACAGCAGCAACAGACAGTGAAAGTGATCTTTTGACCGTATATTGACATCATACCAGCAACATTACTACAGTTTCAATGTCTAGACATCTGTAGAATATGTCACGAAGATGAAAAAAAGTAAAGATTCACAGTGTTGTAGAACATGCAGTGACTTGCAAGACTCCATGAATGAATAAAGTACGGGGTTCTAATTTTGGATTATTACTATTATTTACAAATGAGCACACGTTCACACACGCAACCTTTTTCTGTCTAAAATAAATATAAATGACAATTAAATATGATCAAGTAAAACTTAATAATTAATAATAACAAATAAGATTAACAACAATATAAATAAGATAACAAAAAATAATCCAAAGTCAAGTATTCAATATAAAAATGGTCAAAGATATTATAAAGTAAAAACAGAATTCTTGTGCGTTGATTTTGTAACTAAAATATTGAAATCATTATCAAACAAACATTGTTTGGATAAAATAATTAAAAACTTGGAGTGTTGTTTTAGTTGCGTTAAGGCCTCGCCTTTTAGAAACTATTCAGAAAAATAGACCACCACGGCATTTTATGAAGTTTTTAAAGGCAGTTCATACAGTTCAGACGGACCGGGTACCAGCTTCGGCCAGTAAAAGAGGTTAATAAATAATTATGACAGAAAAATACACAACAAAAAGAAAATAATTCACATTTTTACTAACATTATTGTGTGGAATGAGTTAATACAAAGCATAATTATATATTTTTATATTTATTATTAGTGAAATGAAGGATCAATTGAGAATCATATACATAGATATGCAAAAGTAATTCCTTTTTTATTCTTTTTCATGCTTGCCTGGGTGATGCTCTAGGGGCTAAATCATATTTCACTTATGCCTCAGGCCAGCTATGTCTACAAGAACTATTTATTTGCAAAACAATCATTGTGAACAATTACAAAAATAGAAACAGAATTTGATGTAATTGTTGAAGTTATTTTTAGTATAGTTGTGGTCATGAAGGAACCTCTATTATCGCTTTTAGTCGTTTTTGGACACACTTACTGTAAGTTTATATGTCTCTCTTTACAGTTACACCACATGGCAGAATACAAATATACGCAGCAACAACAGATGGACAAAGAGAACCCCACTGTGTGCGGACATTACCTTAATACTCATTGGAGCAATAACGTCCGCTATCAACCAATATTTGAACGTATAAGAGCCAGCCCCTCTGGTGTTGTATATGAAAGCTTAGGGAATCATTACCATGGCCTCTGCATAACCTCCATAAGTCAGGTTAGTGTCAATAACCTGAGCTTTAAAAATTGATAAGGGTGATCACCTCGCTCATGGAAAGACCATTTCTGAGCAGAGGACGTCCCTGTGAGGTGATTCTCATTTATAAGTCATGCCTCGCATTCAGGATGCATCACTCTTGGATATGGCTTCAGGACAGTCGTCTCTGCTGTGTTCGGGCCCTTATCAACATAATGCTCACCAGAGATCCCAGACAGATGATTGAGAGGAATTATTAGATCATTACTGCACACCTCGATGCATTTCTGTTTTGATTTACCTCAAAGCAGAGATGACAATTTCATGGCTGATATGATACAACATGCTCTCCAATCGCTCCACAAACTCTTGTTTAACAATTATTCATATGTGGGGGCTGTTGACCTCTATTGCATGCGATGAAACATACATGATCAGGCAGAGCTAGTGTGACACATGTAAATGTGTTGGATCAAAACGCCAATTTGCAGAGTCCAGCTGAGTGCTCCGATGAAATCCTTCCTGTTTGACAGGTGGAAATGTCACAGAGGTGCATTTATTCATGTGAACGTTACAGACATATTCCTGTCCGCCGGTCCCATGGAGACAAAAGATGCTGAACTCCCCAGAGGAGAGTGACCTGGAGGACACACTCACGCATACCAGCTGGACTTGATGCACCCCCCCAACCCCCTGCTTGGCTCAGCCTCTTTGAATTTACTCCCCCATTTACATCACAGAACAGTGACATTTTTTTGTTCTGATATAATGTGACATGAATCAACCCAAAAATGTTTATTTTATACATCACCAAATAGTCAGAGCATGTGGAGCAGCATTGATCCCACTAATGTAATCCTTACAGGATAATACCAGCAGGCAGCAGCTCCTGTCCTGCAGCCCTGAAGTGATGAGAGCAATAAATCTGAGTGACATCATGTCATTGGACGTATTGCATCTGTGTGAGCGTCATAACTGCCTGAAGGTCTTTTATATTATTTCACTTTTTCTGTTTTTATTATTTGTCATTGCGATGATTGAGCAATTATCAAAACATTGGAGGAGCCAATGTATAGTATTCACAAATGTTCAGTTATTTCATTTTTGACAAAATAAGAGTTGATCAATATTTCAAAACAGAAGACCCTTCGCCCGACATTAACAACTGATAGTGAGGGGAGGTCTGCAAGGACTGATCTCCTCAGGATCACAAGCCAGACAAGATCATTAACTACGTGTTGCTACCACCTAGAGGACGTACCGGGAAACACATTCACAAATTAAAATCATTCTATGGTTTCACTCCAGTGTGAATTACACAGAATATATACACTATAGCAGAATTAGAATAAGAAATTCAACTACAATGTTGAAATGTGAATACAAATAAATTACAATATTGTACTTTGATTTTTTTTCAAGAGGGTTTCAATTTTGAAAGTTTTGAATGAGTTTTGAATTTAGATCATCTTTTTCTTTAAGAGGGGAATTCAGACCACATCAACTCAGACACATTCCACAATTAGTAATTCAGTTGCTTCCAAGATTGCAGCATCTTGTATGAAAAGGCTGAGTGGGCATCTCTAGCAGTAAGATGTGATAGGCATTGGTTTTTATTTATTTATAAAGCCCTTAATGGCAACTTGCCGTCATACATCACGGCCTTATTAAATTGGTCCTACAGTCAATACTCAACTCGTTCAAGTGATCGGCTAAAGCTTGAAGTCCCACGTGCACTAAACACTAAACTTGGGGAAGCTGCTTTTAGTGTTTGTGCTGCAAAAACTTGGAACAGTTTACAAAACACATTAAAGTTACACGCATTTGTACCTCAAGGAGATTTTAAATCCGTGATTAGAAATTAGTCCACTCTTGAACGTAACTGTTTTTAACATCGTTCTATTGTCATCTGGCTGATTGCTTCTTGTGATTCGTTAATTATGTTCTGTGTGTATTTATATTTTTATTGTACTCTCGACATCATTGAAAATGAGGGCATGCCCTCAATGATTCCTCAAGATTTAAATAAAGGTTGAATGAATGAATGAAAAAAAAATCAAATCCTTATGATCTTTTTTTGCTTTCATAAAGTTGCATAAAATAGAAATTCTGAAGTAAAGTACAAGCACCTCAAAATTGTACTTAAAGCTTCAGTAGGCCGTATATTTATTGGGCAAAAATCCCATAATAACCTTTCAGCATATTGTAATTCAAGTGTTCTGAGAGAAAAATTCACTTCTGCTCCTCCTCATGGCTCTGTTTTCAGGCTTTAAAAAGATCTAGCCGTGACGGCAGACTTTGACCAATCACAGGTCATTTCAGAGAGAGAGAGCGTTCCTATTGGCTGTGCTCCAGTCATGTGACTATAGCTTGGTGTTCCTTCACCAGCGGCGGCGTCACAAACTTTCTAATTTTACAGCTAAACAGTACACTACAAGATGATTCTGAGAACATCTGAGGAGAGAAATAGACATTACAGTAACAGAATATTGATTCATATTTGATCAGCGCTGCCTAGTTTGACTGTTTGGTCGGAGTTTGCGAGTGATTGACAGCCGGCTCTCAGAGACGGCAGCTGGACAGCAGCCTCCAGATCAGCTCTGATTGGTTGTTTTTCTCCGGTCTGTGAAATCTTGCAGATGCCGTTAGGAGCACCGGAGGACACAGAGGAGCATGATTTTTTTCAGGTTACCTGTCTCATGTACTACTGTCAGGATATAGCGATAAAAATAACTTTTTTTAATCACATTTGGTCCAATTTCGCCTACTTCAGCTTTAAGTACAGACCAGTACTTAAGTAAATGAATGAAAGTTGCATTGCATCACTGCATCTTTTACTCACCCCAATCACAGGGTTAGAGGTTCATATCTCTGTTTTAATATGCATCTTTGCAGCCGTTTCCATCTGCAAACTAACAGTGAACGTGTCCTGTATTTCTGTGCATACAGTACATTACATCAATCTGTAATTCTGGTCAAGTGAAACACTTGCAGTGCAGACAAGGCAAAATGCAAGATGAGTATTCGTTACATTTATTTGATTTGCTCTTTGATCTGATACAGTGGTAGGAGGAGCTAACAGTTAAAAGTTATGTCAGATAAAAGAGATACAAGTACAAACAGTAGTGCTGGATCACATGCACGCATGCATTGTTTTGCAATGGCAGACTCCACCATTAACAATGAAAACTATATCGGGAGGTCATTACACAATGTAAATGTGTCAGACCACAAATAGTGTGAAAAACAAGGTTTGATTTCATGAAAATCTGAAGGATTGTAACTAAATGATATTAGCACAAGCTAATTGCCATATGATAAACCTGAAGGGCAGGGGGCTGGGCCCTGGGACTGGGGCCCTGGGGCAGTTGCCCGCATCGCCCAGTTGGTGATCCAGCCTTGTGCCAAGCACATACTATCTACCATTTCCAAACAATCCTTGCTTTGTTTCACATCTCTTTATGATTCCATTTCAGATTCCCTCCTACTGCATCTGCTCAGCCAGGGCAGAGTCCTTCACTCCAGCAGCCAGCACAGCAAAGAGGAAGTAGGGGAAGAGGGAGCGAAGGTACAGAGCCACCCTGGGGATGGGGTGGGCCAGCACGACCTCCTTCCTCTTCCTGTTCACCGTTTGCATAATCTCATTGGCCAGGACTGACGGGCGCACGCCATGGGTCAACTGGCTGATGATAACTGTGGAAGAACAGATACATTAAAGCTGCAGTAGGCAGTAGATTTTTATCATCATTGGGCAAAAAATCCATAATAACCTTTCAGCATATTGTAATTCAAGTGTTCTGAGTGATAACTAGACTTCTGCTCCTCCTCATGGCTCTGTTTTCAGGCTTTAGAACATCTAGCCTGTGACGGGAGACTTTGACCAATCACAGGTCATTTCAGAGAGAGAGCGTTCCTATTGGCTGGTGGGCGGTGCTTGGTATTAATTATTTTCAACTTACCTGTCTCATGCACTACTGACAGGATATAGTGACCTAAAAAATATTTTTTTTTTATCATATTTGCTCCGATTCTACCCACTGCTGCTTTAAGATTGGTCTAGTGTACTACAAAAATGGATATTCCAAACATTCCTATGTATTTCCCATAAACTGAAACAACTTTGGAATGATCATTATTACCCCTTTCAGTCACTTCCATACCGGTTCTGTTACTCACATGCAGCCAGGGCGTTTGGTTTAGGGGCGGTCTCCTCCTCAGGCGACGGCGGCGGCGCCTCAGTGGCGTTGATAAAGGTATGACTGATGGTGCTGACGACTATCCCGTACTCCTCCACTTCAGCCCGCAGGCAGTCGAAGAAGGCCTGAGCCGCATGCTTAGATGCCGCATCTGACAGGTGCCGACACACACAATTATATTAACTCTTGTTCACATACACACAAAAGAGGTGTGACACAGTTATAAAGCTGTCTCATTCCACACATTGCAGAGGGCATACAGTACTTTAATCGTCTTCTGTCCTGTCACATGAAGACTTGTGTTGCATCACACTGAGAACACACGTTTGAACCTCAGTAGGTTGGTACTATTTCATTTCTATGTGTGTCTTATAATGTTGAGTTGAGAGAATTGTTACTATTATTTAATCCATCCTCATTCAAATACATAAGGTGGACAAAATAATAGAAACACCTGTCAGTAAAACGCAGTACAGTTCAACAGCACTACAAACTACATCCAGTTGAGTCAACACCTCTCTGCAACAGTCTCATCAAACATTATAACAGTAGTTCTACTTGAACATAGTTTTTGGCTACTATCCAAGTCTAACGGCTAGAGGACAGAGTGCAAATATCAATTTCCTGATGAAGTTTTGTTGACAACTCACATGAACTTCTGAATGGGACAGCCAGTCTTCCCTGGATGCTGTTGACCAGCACAATGTGCCCTGATCTTCTTGAGATCATTGTTGGAAGAACACCTGCCACATTATTTGAACATGTTAGCATTTAGATTCAAAAAAAGATTAAAAAAAATAGTAGGGGTATTCTATTTGGTGATGATTGTCCAGCCCACCTTTGGCCAGAGTGCTGGGGCCGAAGTAGTTAATGTCCATGATGTTTCTGTCCACTTCCAGGGAGACACTTTGCACCGGGGCCTTAAGCTTCATGCTGCTGTTACAGATCAACACATCCACACAGCCATAACACTCCATCACCTCCGACACCACGTCCTCCATGCTGTCCATATCACTGAAGTCCACGATCACCAGCTTTGGGGCAAACGTCTATGAAGACACAGGACTGGATTACTTTGCTATACACTACTATGTTCTGTTCAACAAGCATCAATCTGATTGGTGTGTTGCTGCCACCATGACAAAAAATATTTGCTTAGTTTCTTATAAGAATGAGAGCATTTTAAGGAGCTTCTTAAATGATTTCACTTTAACCTCTTTTACCCGACAAACCTGGTACCGGTACTGAGCTGTGTGTTAAAACTCTGTCTTTAAAAACTCCACTAAATGCTGTGGTGGTCTTTTTTCCGAATAGTTTCTAAAAGACGAGGCCTTAACGCGACTAAAACAACACACCAAGTGAATTTTGTCCAAACAATGTTTGTTTGGCAATGATTTTAATATTTATTTACAAAATCAACGCACAAGAAATTGTATTTTTACTTTATAATATTTTTATATTGAATGTACATCCTTGACTTTGGATTCTTTTTTGTTGTCTTATTTACATTGTTATTGATCTTATTTGTTATTATCTAAGTTTTACTTGATCATATTTCATTATTATAATAAAACTACTCCATTTGGAGCCAAAATTATACAATGTAGTTGTTTTTTATTGATTTCATACTGTGCACAATGGTAGAATGTGATGATGTACTGGGAAAATGTCATGGCCAAAGGCACCATTGTGTGCACAGAGCCTCCTGTAGTGGATATCAGGAGTATTTTAGAGCCAGATTCCCTTTCAAGAGGTAGAAAACCCTTTTGGCACACTTTGTGTATCTAAGTGGCCAAATGGAGAGTCCACCTGGTCCTATCTTTACTAAAACCTTTGTAGAATCTATGTGCTTTATTGCATATTATTTCTATCTCTCTCCCCTCATTTCCTGTCATCTTTCTACTGTCTACTTTCTAATAAAGGCTTAAAATGCCTCATAACAATATATATTTTTATGTTTCTTGTCTTAACAAGGCACATTGTGTAATAACGTCAAAGTTTTTTCATATAGCAAGATAAAGTGTGGTGTTGTGAACTGAATAACTTGGGTAAGCTAGTAATAACAAGATAAATGTTCCATTATAACATCAAAATGTCTTTATATGCTTAAAAAAAGAAAGATCTCACAGATACATATTGTTGATTTTAGCAATACACTGGAGTGAAGCACATTTACTATAGATGTTACAGTGGGAACAATACAGGCTAGTGAGCTATGACCTCCAGTCAATGATGAGCCAAAGGAAAACAATCTCAACAGTAACGATTGGACGAGTTGATATGTTTGCTGATAACTAGATGATGTTTTTATCTATTGATGTGCTTTTTCCATATAGACACATTTGCTCTGTCCTGTGTATAGAAGATACATGCAGGACAGTATGCTGTCAGTCAGGATATCCTGCTATTGTGTTGACAAAAGGGGGAAGCGGTGATGTGGGAGGTGGCGACAGAGCAGAGGATTATGATAAAAACAAGGACAGAACCTGCTATTCTCTTGCTTAAAACTGTAAAGCCACCATGTCATGTCAGTGCCCCATGTTCATTCATTCTTCATGGTTATTTGAGGGATTTTTGTGGCATGGAAAAGATTTTGCTCACTGATAAGAATTGTCACTGTACTGCCAAAGTTTCCAGTGCATACTAATATTCTAATACTATAATATACTATACTAATACTGACCCAGGTCGTATCTGAATTGTCCTGACCAGGGATTAACCCGGGTTGACTGGCTTGGTTTGAATTGACAAAAGGAGGGTTGAACCAGGGTCAGATAACCCTGGTCAGACCCTCGTCATTGGTGTGAAAGGGGTATAGTAGACATGAGATAGTAGTGTTTACTGGAGCAGCCATACTGAAAGATTTGGGTGCCAAAAAGGTGACTCAGCATGACAAAAAAGAGTAATGGTTTTAGTTTGGAAGGGTTTACTCAGAGTCTGGCATGTTTATGATGATGTTTCAAACTGAAATGAATGCCAGCATGTTATTCATTTCCTCACCTCGCTGGGGTCAGCGTCATTAGTCAGATAGTCATACAGAGACTCCAGCTTATCCCAGCTAGTCCCACACAGGATCAGTCTGGCACCGCCCTTATGGAAGAGTTGGGCACACTCTGAACAGAAAGAAAAAAAACTTGTTAATAACTTCGTCACTTCATTTAAAGGAATAGTTTGACATTTTGTGATATACATTTATTCGCTTTCTTGTTAAGAGTTAGATACGAAGATTGATACCACTGTCATGTCCGTATGATAAATATGAAGCTACAGCCAGCTGCTGATTAGCCAGCCGATTAGTCTGTTGTCAGGCTATTGAATAGTCATTATCAGTCGCTATAAGCCCCATAGATGTGGGTCAATAGGGGCCTACTACACCCAATATAGGTTTTTATCATCTATTCACATGGTAGATCACCAAAAGAAGTTATAATAAAAGAATGTGAGAGCGACCTCTAGTGACCTTAGTAATTATAACAGGAGTGGAAGTCAGGCGCTGTAGTATAGACAGCATGAGGGTTTTCACCCAGGAGACTGGAGTTCGCATCCCGTGTGAAACCGTCAATGTGTAGTTCTCTTTGTGCTCGTAGTCATGATTCGTCAGATGTTTTTCCCTAAACTTAACGAAGTGTTTTTTGTCTAAAACTAAAGAAATTGTTGTTTTGTTGCCTAAACCTAAAGAAGTTCTAGTTTTATTGCCTAAACCTAAAGAAGCTGTAGTTTTGTTGCCTAAACCTAAACAAGTTGTAGGTTTGTTGTCTAAACCTACATAAGTTGTAGTTTTATTGCCTAAACCTAAAGAAGCTGTAGTTTTGTTGCCTAAACCTAAACAAGTTGTAGTTTTATTGCCTAAACCTAAAGAAGTTATAGTTTTATTGCCTAAACCTAAAGAAGTTGTAGTTTTATTGTCTAAACCTAAAGAAGTGTTAGTTTGGTTGCCTAAACTTAAAGAACGTATAGTTTTGTTACCTAAACCTAAAGAAGTTGTAGTTTTGTTGTCTAAACCTAAAGAAGTTGTTGTTTTGTTGCCTAAACCTAAAGAAGTTGTAGTTTTGTTGCCTAAACCTAAATAAGTTGTTGTTTTATTGCCTAAACATAAAGAAGTTGTAGTTTTGTTACCTAAATCTAAATAAGTTGTAGTTTTGTTGCCTAAACCTAAAGAAGTTGTAGTTTTGTTGTCTAAACCTAAAGAAGTTGTTGTTTTATTGCCTAAACCTAAAGAAGTTATAGTTTTGTTGCCTAAACCTAAAGAAGCTGTAGTTTTGTTGCTTAAACCTAAACAAGTTTTAATTGTATTGCCTAAACCTAAAGAAGTTATAGTTTTGTTTCCTAAACCTAAAGAAGTTGTAGTTTTGTCGCCTAAACCTAAAGAAGCCTTTTTGTTTGTGTTTCATTCAGTTTTACAACGTTAGAACGTGTTGCTTTTAAATTTCACTTTCACTTTTACAACATAGTAGGTGTAGGAGGCCCCCAATGACTCACATCTATGGTGCTTATAGCAGCTGATAACGCCTATTTAAAAATAGTCAAATCGGGTGCATTAGTTTAGCTTAACATATAGACTGAACACAGGGGTTAACATGAATGAAATATGGCCACCTGCACCTCTACAGCTCATCAATTAACATATCTCGTTATGTAGGGTTATGTGTCAGGCTACTTCTTGGGCAGCAGCAGTGACCTCCTGGAGTCTTGTTGTCACAGTGACTGTTTCAGACAAGGAAGTAGTCTGACACAACCCTCGCAAAACCACAGATTGTTAGGCATTGCTGGGCAACCAGCCAAGAAATAACGCCCTGTAAAAACGCAAATTATAAATAGATTAGAGTTAGATAAGAAGATTGTTACCACTAACAAATATTTAGACAGATAGCTGAGGCTTCCCATCTCTGTAGCAGGATGGAAACAGTTGGCCTACATCTGTCCAAAGCAAAAAAGAAAAAAAAAGCTCACTAATTAATAACATGTTATGTGTCATTTATTTTGTACAAAAACCAAAGTGTAAAAACATTTTTACGTTTGGACAGAGCCAGACTAGCTGTTTGGTCCATGCTTTCTGTCTTTACGCTAAGCTCACAGCCTCCTTGCTGTTGATGTGAGTTTAGGGCAGCACGGTGGTGCAGTGGTTAGCACTGTCGCCTCACAACAAGTGTGGAGTGTGGAACTTCTGTGTGGAGTTTGCATGTTCTCCCCGTGTTAGTGTGGGTTTACTCCGGGTTCTCCGGTTTCCTCCCACAGTCCAAAGACATGTAGTGAGTATGTGAGTGTGAATGGTGGTCTGTCTCTACGTGTCAGTCCTGTGATCATCTGGCGACCTGTCCAGGTTGCAGCCCACCTTCGGTTCCAGCCCCCCCGCAACCCCAATAAGTGGTTACAGATAATGGATGGATGGATATTAAAATGGTAATGTTCTTGTCTGACTCTCAGCAAGAAAGCAAATAAGTGTATTTCTATATCAAACTATTATAAACATGCCATTCAAAGCAACATACCTTGAGTTGTGTCAGTCTCCATTCATTTTAATCATGGCTACTATACAATAATCATCAAATGACACAAATCCAAGATCTGAATCACCACAAGTCAATTGTGCCTTAGCCCCCAAGGATTACAAGTCTAGTGAGATTTCATGGAATCTGCCTTTGAGACATCCTGCTGACAAACAAAACCTCCATGGCAATAAATCAAGTTAAATATTAAAAACACAAGTGGGATCATTTACCAGTTCCCACCCCGGACACAGCATCAGTAATCACCACCACTTTGTTTCGCACTAAGGACTTGGACATGAACTGCATGACCTCATTGTAGATGTAGTACACCCCCGCCGCCACGACAATCAGCAGGGGCAACACCGTCACAGAGGGTAGGGCCATGTCCTGTAGAGGAGAGGGCACAGGATGAGAGCGGGGAACAGCTACAGACCTACTGACCTGCATTAGAAGAGCCAGCAGTCTGTGTGCTGTGCTGCAGGACAGCTGGGATCAGGTTTTAGGCCTCCTAAGGTGTGGCTCATTAGTGGTGTAAACTAATACAGTGTCAATAACACATGCAGAACACATCTCATGTTATGTGAAAGCTAAAAACCCATTCTCTAAATTCTTTTCTGTATCTGTAACTCCCCTTTTGTGGTTGGTATTGATGCGATCATGGAAACCAATAATGTATGATGGGTTTTTATCAGGATTCACCTTATCAGTGTACTTCAGAACATAGTAACACAGTAACCTTCCTAAATCTGATTCTGCAATCTCTGTATCATGTTTCATCTGTTTGAGTGAGATCAGGGTAAAATACAGGTCAATGTTCAACCTATGGAACTACTGCATTTGTATTTAAAGCAGTAGTTTGACATTTTTGGGAAATATGCTTCTTTGCTTTCTTGCCAAGAGTTAGATGAGAAGATCGAGAGTGGTATTAATCTTCTCTTCTACGGTTACTCTTGGCAAGAAAGTGAGTAAACGTATGACACACTATTACTCTAAAGTGGACAACATGTAACATGCAAAAGCCAAATAGCCTAAATGTAAATGACTCCCTAGGCCAGAGTCATTTGTAGCCAACTGTCCATCTATCTAAAGATACTTGCAGACCAATATATCAGCCCTTACGAAAAAAGCAGTACACTTCAAATTTATTTTATGAAGTATACTTAAAGGAACTGTTTGTAAGAATCAGAAATGCTTGTTAACGAAAATCAGCGTTGGGCTCGCGCTTGTTCTCGCTCTACATAGACATGAACGAGCATCACTCAAAACAGTGAGGGGACACACGTCAGCTAAAATCACAATATCACTCTATGTTTCAGCTGCTTGGCAGTAATGTTAGCTGACCAGACCAAGGTCTCTCCATGAATCACTGCTGATCCTAGTGTTGGCTTTTCCTGCCTCAGCCTCCCGACCACGGCCGGAGGGAACAGGGGAGACGCCGGAGTTTTGGTTGGAGACGATAACGTTTCTCTCTGAGGAGCCCCGTCACTTCACAAGACACGGGAAACTTCTGTTGGTCTGGAGGAGCTGCAGCAGTTATTTCTGCACAAACGTTAATTATACTATGAACTATACTTCAAGTGAAGTATACTGTTAGTATACTTGTAGCCCACTCTTTAGTTTATGAAAGTACACTTTAAAGTACTCTCAGTTTAATAGTTTTTATACTGAAAGTATAATTGTATATACTTATAGCCCACTTTTTAGTTTATTTGTGAAAGTACACTTTATATACTTTAACATATAGTACTTAGCTAATGATTAATGTATTACATAAAGAGACTTGCTCCTTTTGCTATTTGACTTGATGTTTTGTGATGATAAAAAAATAAAAAAAATTCTCACATGCCTCCACGGTGAACAGAGAATCCAAAAACTTTAAAAATTCTTGATGAATTGAACTAAATTCATATCAAAACATTTGTTTACAAACTCTCACACACTTTAATAGGCTACTCTATCAAACAGTAAGCACAACTACAAGCAAAGGATACCTTTCTGTGGACCTATAAGGGAAGAATACTTAATTATACTTTTCATATCTCGATCAAAAGATTAAGTACAAGCATAAGCCAAGTAGACTTTTCTGTATACTTGTCTGCATAAGCCAAGTATACTTCAGTATATCTCTGATAAGTACATCAAAAGTAAACTGAAAGTATACTCTCTTATTTTAACTTTAAAATAAGTATATCATTTGGTAAGGGAGATGTATAGTGTATGTGTAGTTCTACCCGTTTTCTGCTCTAAATGTGTTAACCCCCTTGAGAGAAGAATTTGCATTTTGTGGCCTTGCTAATACTAACACACTTACCATCTAAAGTGAGTTTGAGGAGAACAGCTAAATATATTCTGGCCGTGCAGCCACCACAGAATGCCTTGCACTATATCACTTCCAGGATATTGTCATAGGATACCCCAAGGGTGGGCAACCGAAGAGGCTCACATTTATAAGCAGTGGATGACCTTACTTGCCCTGCTTTACTTGGGAAAATACATTAAGATAAGCCCTAATCCACATTAAAACTATAGTATTTATGATAACTGCAGAGACCCACTTCCCAGCGCAGCCCCATATTTGGATTTACACAATATTGGATCCCAGTGAGTTAGTCAGCTTGTGAGTGCACATATATAGCAACGACACACACACACACACACACACACACACACACACACACACACACACACACACCTGTAATCTGTGTTATTCTTGGTTCACTTACAGCACGGACAGGGAGTTAATCCTTCAGCAGGACTGGCTTTTGTTTTTTCCGGATTTAGTGAGGCAACTTCTCCCTCTATGTCCCTCGTTCATTCACACAGCTCTGTTCCTCTGTCTGTCTGTTCCGCTGCTGTCCACTGGAACCTGCTGCTTATAATAGCCTCTGCTTCGGACGGCCATTAATAAACACATATGTGGTATCTGAGGCACGTACCCTTGTAGCCAGCATGGGCAAAAAATGAGTTGTGTTAAGGGGAAAGTGTTTTCATTGAACTGCTGTTTTAGTTAGTAATATTTTCCAACTGATAAATGACGTGAATGCAGAAGTAACTCGATTAAGTCACTTTCCTAAGTGAGGTTACTGCTTCAAGACTGCACAATTTAGGCTTTAATTTGGCTGACTCACTAGATTCATTCCAAATGATTAGGTAAGCTAATTGTAGAATAATAAATACTGTAGCCTACTTAAAGCTGCAGTGGGTAGAAATGGAGCAAATATGATTAAAAAAAGTTATTTCTATAAAACTACATCCTGACAGTAGTGCATGAGACAGGTAATCTGAAAAAAATCATGTTCCTCTGTGTCCTCCGGTGCTCCTAACGGCATCTGCAAGATTTCACAGACCGGAGGAAAAGAACCAGTCAGAGTTGATCTGGAGTCTGCTGTCCAGCTGCTGTCTCTGAGCAGCTGTCAATCACTCGCAAACTCCGACCAAACGGTCAAACTAGGCAGCGCTGATCAAATATGAATCAATATTCTGTTACTGTAATGTCTATTTCTCTCCTCAGATGTTCTCAGAATCATCTTGTAGTGTACTGTTTAGCTGTAAAATGAGAAAGTTTGTGACCCGGCAGCCATGTTGAGATCAAGTTGAGGAAATACCAAGCCCTGCCCACCAGCCAGAGCACAGCCAATAGGAAACTCTCTCTCTCTTTCTCTCTCTCTGAAATGACCTGTGATTGGTCAAAGTCTCCCGTCACGGGCTAGATTTTCTGAAGCCTGAAAACAGAGCCATGACGAGGTGCAGAAGTCTAGTTTTCTCTCAGAACACTTGAATTACAATAAGCTAAAAGGTTATTATGGAATATTTGACCAATGATGCCAACTACACACCTGTAAAGTTTCATGACTACATCTTGCACGGTTGTGACACTATTGCAGAGACAAAATCTGTCCACAGACAGACAGAAACATAAACGCCTGTCAAAGATACACTAAACCTCCTCTGTGGTAGTTCCTGCTACAGTAGGTGTCTGCAGGACCACACTTGGCCATGATGACTCACACTCACAGACTCACAAGGTGAAACCAGCATCACTGTCGCGGCCGGTATATTAAACTTTTTACTCCACTACACTGATCTGTTAGGTTCAGTTAGGCAGATTAAGATTTTACGTACAAAATATGATTATTTTTGGGTTGTCATAGCCTAGATTAAAACTGTAAATTGTTTGCATTAACTCCTCCTTGACCAGCTATACAATGACACACGCTTGACACAACCTACATAATAATGTAGTTATGCATAATTAATGTGTAGGCTACATTAACTTGTAAAATACTTTAAGCATGTTTAGCTGCTAATACTCCTGCTTAATAAACATTTTTAATTCACCATTTCTTGTAATGGAATAGCTACAAATTTGACCTTGTTGTGTTTTATTTCTTTCACCTCTGTTGGCCTACCTCTATACTATAATGAACATTTTGAAAAGCGGACTTGTTGAGTATTTTAGCTGCATTATTGTTTTGTTTATTTGACTTGCGTTAATTATTACATTTATAAGGTTATCTAATCAAGGGGTCACAGTCACAATGGAAATGTATTGAAAACGCTGGTCGTGTCTAGAAGGTAACCCGCGAATTGGGAATCTCTCGCGAGATGGTTAAGTTTAGGTAAGGTTAGGATAGGTCGTCCGGGAGCGAGTCTCGCGAGAGTTTTTGAAAGACTTCGCAGTTTGTGGGTTACCTTACAGACACGACCTGGGTATGCTCAGTAACTGTGTTCTCGTTGTTGAGCGGCGACAGCGAGCAGTCATCGCGAGACTCCACAGAATTCCTCTCTCCCTGCTCCCTCTCACTCCGCTGGGAGAGAAGAGACTCAACCTATGGCTGCTAACCAGGCTAGTTATGGAAGCAACCCCTAAATACCCCTTCTGCCCTCTGTGACCGGCCGAGAGCTGCTTCTCCTGCATGCAGCGGCTCTACCAGGGACAAAAGCACCGGGACCGTTTGGATTTTCGGACCGTCTCTTTTTAAAAGTCCTGTTAAAGCCGCCGCCAGCCTGTAGAGGTTTTCAGGAGCTAGCTAACTGAGCTAACGGGGCTAACCGTAGCCTAGCAAAGAGCTCTGGATGAAGTTCGCATGGACCGACTGCTGCGACTGACTGGGAGAGTAGCCTGCTGCTGTCTGACTGTGAGCTTTGTTTCTGGGTTGGGTCCTTCTCATGGGAGTCTGTTGGTACTTAATGGACTCTATCGCCTCGGAGCTTGAAGGCGACCACTGCGTGCAAATGTTGCTTTTGTGGGCTGATGTACGCGATCACGTTATTGATCTGGAGAAGCTAACAGAATATTAGCCACCTCTCCTCTCTCCACACTCCGCTTTGTGCAGGAGGCCATGGACTGAAGAGCATTCATCAGTGACTGAGTGATGGGAAGAGAAGGCTGGCTTTAATGGCAGCTCATTATTTATGTGGAAGCAGCAGTTGGATCCAACTGAAGGGACTAAAGAAGCGTTTGATTTGAACCTTGATCACTAAAAACTCCTGAGCTCTTTTTGTAACGTTACTCAGAAACACATCAGAGCTGCTGGAGCTTTTTGTCGAAGTTGGGATAGAAGAGACACACGAGAACACAGCGGGATTTACTCCACATCCAGACAAACTACTCCAGAGAGCTATATATATATAAATATAATGTCTGCCGCGAAAGAAACCCCCTGTAGGAAGTTCCAGGCGAACTTCTTCAACAAAAGTAAATGTCAGAACTGCTTCAAACCACGAGAGTTGCATCTGTTGACGGACCAGGACTTGACCCAGGTGAGGATGCATGTTACTACCAATACTATTTACATTAATAACATGTATTTAATGCAATGTATGTTACTACCAATACTATACACATTAAGATCACAGGCAATCCCCAGTGCCTGTGATCATTTAAAGTCAACTAAGATAATGATTTTCAAGAACTGCTGTTGCTGCCAAACTCTGGAAAGTGAAACATGATTATTGGCTGGTAACAGTTTAAGCAGCTTGTGAAGCTCATGAGGATGAAGGCTGACCTCTGAGAACGCCTTGCTCTCTGTAATATCTACTGTTTTACATTTAGAAAAGTGAACAGCCCTCCTATTGAGTTACATATGAAGGTAGAGTTGTAATGGCCAGCAGGGTGTCCATTAAAGTTTGTACCACATACTGACATGTGGTACTATCCATCTTAAAGTACTTGATAGCAGGGCTGTGTAATGGCAAGAGTACGATACATATCACGATACAGGGGTTACGATTTAATGTATTGCAATACTGTAAGTAAGGTGATATATTGCGATTTAAAAAAAAAAAAATCTAATTTTAGGAAAACTGTCACAGTATGAAGAACACACCACCATATGTATAAAATCGGAGTAAAACAAGTTGACATTTTTATGCAATCGGAGCAATGAAGAACACATCTGCATTTGCATTTATCACAGTCTCTGTAATATCCAACATCATAGCATTACTTTCAAAATTGATACAGTGTTTTTGATAATCAATACAGTATCACGATACATAATATCGCATAATATAGGCAACAGTGCCATAGCAGCTATTGTGTAGAGAAAGATGGGTGTTTATTTAGGCTGAAAACACAAGACATGTATGGTTTTCTTCACTTCTTTCTTTCCTTTTGACTGACTAAGAGTGGTGAAAGTGAATTCCTGCGGATTCCTTCGAACTACAATGGCTGTGTTTGCCTGCCAGTTTGGTCTCTGTGATTGATTGTGTAACCCTCAGCTGTTGTTTAGCCACAGTTGTTTGTTTTTAGTGTGTACCCCAGGCAGACAAGTGACCACTATGTGGAAGCTAATGGGGACCTGATTGAAGAACAACAAAGATAAGTGGAGCAAAGATAGAGTGAAGCTCCATTCAGCTGTGGAGATCATATTCTAAGCATGTTTTCGGAGTCCCTGTTTCTCTCTCTCAGATCATTAGTTTAGTCTCTGTTGTATCCTGTAATTGATCCCAGACATGAGGCCCAGATGGGCCCTTGAACACGGCTTGAGCCAAACGGCAACGTCAGCATCCTCTTCTCCTCTCTGAGTGTATGGGGGCACAAACTGGCTTTCTTTTTCAAAAGTGTAGCTGCACTGAGTTTATTGCAGGGTTAACCCTTAATATGTAAGACTCCTGAGTCAGGATAGACGGCTTATGGTTACATCACTTCCTTTAATCTCCCTGCGACCTGTCCCACACTCTCTTCCGCAGCCCATATGATGACACCCGGAACCAGGGTGCTTACTGCCCTTGGAGACTGATATGCCACCAGTCCTTGCTCGTCAGTGTTGTCAACTATAGTCTTTTCCAGTGTGTCAGCTATCCAAACAGTTAGTGGGGAGCTCAGTTGCACAAGCAGGTTTTGTAAGGATTCGGTCTGGACTGTCCGCGAACCAGTTAGGGCTACACACCAGGCCATTACTGGCCTAAAGCTGTATTATATAACACCACATAAACAGTGTTAAACTTCTGAGCCTTGTTCAACAGGCCTAAGGGTTAGGCTTTGTAAAATGTCCCTAGTGTTCAGAAACTGATACAGGCTGACTTAAAGGAGATAAACTCCATAACCCAGTGAAAAGAAACCTCCTGTAATGCTGTTAAAACACCATGAATAGGTGATTTGGCTAAGTGAATTTGAGCCCCAGATTACATGCAATTTATTCAGAACTTAAAGGGAGCTGGAGCTTGAGAATGCAGATAGCCCACATGGAGAAGTTATGCAAAGGGAAGAGAGCTAAATGTCGGAAGGACAGTATTGTCTAAAAACAATCTCTTTGTTCAACAGGGCTAGAACAAAAGGTGGGCCGGGGGGGAGGGGCCACTGCTGGAGCTCCAGTGTATTATTTAATATCAGTCAATGTGCTCCAAAGGGAGTTTTTATTTCCCCTCGAGTCTGTTGTCACGGTTTTCACTCGGTCACATGAATTAAGGAAAGTGATCATGCTATCCGGGAGAGGAGGTGGGAGGCAGGGCAGTAATGAAGGATGCAGGCAGGCTAAGGTTTACATGTACGTGGGAGAGACGGAGAAATACAGGCAGGGATATGATGGAATTTAAGGAGTGGGAGCAGAAGACACAAGGAGAGAAAGGAAGTGTGGGGTTAGGAAATCAGAGTAGAGCTTCCCAGCGGCTGCTGCTCAAAATCCCACCATGTGAGGTTATAAGGATACACGGTGGAGTCAAAAGTTACAAAACCTAAAGCTTTAAAGGTACAGTGTGTAGGATTCGGCGGCATCTAGTGTTGTGGTTACAGATTGCAACCAACTGAGTATCCCTCTGATCACTCCTCTCTTTCCAAAACGGTGGTAACACTGTTCGCCTCGCTCAGAAGCCATCCGTAAAGCAGCAGTGGGTAGAAATGGAGCAAATATGATTAAAAAAAATATATTTTTATAAAACGGTCACTATATCTTGACAGGTAATCTGAAAAAAATCAGTCCTTCAGTGTCCTCTGATGCTCCTAATGCCATGTTACTGGGGAAGCATAGCTTTTTAAGACATCTTATTGCTAATGGTTGAGTTCTTCCGTGTAGCAACAAAGTTAAGAAGTCAACTTTCTGTCATCTGTCTCCGTGATCGCTCATTATACGTCACTATAACCCATCCCTATACTATGCTATACTATACTATGTAGTCATTGATATAATTATGTTTATGGTTTGCTTTCAAGTGCTGGCACAATTATAGCGCTGACTGAAGCTCTGCCCAGGAAGTACTTTTAGCCTTTGATAGACAGTTGTGAGCTGTGATCGTTCAGCAGTAACAGAAATCTGTGGGTGAGAACACCTGTATAGTGTGATCGGCTGTAATGACACGTAGATAAATTGTCCCAGAGAGTTGTAGGCGAGAGCTTCAACATAAAAAAACATCCTGACTCAATTAGGAATGTGCTAGCCTCAACATCTGAAGCTATGGTAGTGACATTATATAGTTGTAAAGGTTTACTTTTTTTTTAAATATGCAAAACAATTCCAGCCTTATACTGTATATCAGACTCAATTGACCCATCGCTAAGCTGCTGCTACTCTGTCAAGCTGTCAGAGCTGCATGGATCCCACTCTGTCACTGACTGCACTCCCTGCATGAATATTTAGCACATTTTTTGGAAAAAACGATTTCAGAAAGAAGCAGACAGAAGAATCTAAAATATGTGTTTGGAGAATAAATCAGAATGTCAAAGTGATTCAGCAGTGAAAACAGGTAAAAAAGATAAAGCTAAAGCCTACAGATTACAGTGTAAAAGTGAACCACCACCACCTGGTGATTGGGACGAAATTAAATTAATTTAATAATTAAATTAAGGATCAACACTGTTCCTGTAAAGCCGGGTCGGTCTTTATTCACTGTTACACTCATTACAAAGCGAAAGCTGCATGTATAATATACATTCAGTATACCTTCAGTAGTTAACGCTAGTTAATGACGTGCTAACGTACTCTGCTAATGTTTGCTCCACAGGTTTTTACGGTGAGATGTAATGTTTTAGAAAGGTATATCTCCTTCTGAGTATCACTGTTACACAATGTTTAACCACGACTAGCTTGAAATCCACAAAACCAGCCTGAAAATAATGAAAATCTGAAACGATTGCATGAGAGTCTACAGAGCAGAGCTGGATAGTTGTCAGGCCCTGGTCGAAGCTGGCCAATGCTACGCTGTGATTGGCCAGTCTGCGTTCCAGGGGCGGGACTTAGCGAAGGGTCAATTTTTATTGCAATGCAACATTATTAGGCACCACACTGTGTGCACACATTAGTGGCACAATACCATGTAGTGTGTACTGCACATTGTGCTAACTGCACTGGTGACATTGTAGTTGTCAAGACAGAGAATAGTCTTTTTTCACAGCAGACATTTTGACTTGTCATAGCAGGAAAAGCACAGGTGTTGCTAATAACATTAACATTACCAGGACCCTGAAACTGAAGCATCTCAATGGAGTTCAGCCAACATCCATTTTATTTTATCACACCTGTGCTTTTCATGCTGGGCTGGTTGTTGCAGGGATTACTTTTACAACTTATCCACATTAGTTTGGATTTGTGAACAGCAGAAAGCAGGTCACCTGCAGATTGGAAGGGTGGTGGTGAGGTGTTCACTGCAGGATCAGTTACCGCCATTGAGTGTTTGTGTAAATGTGTAAGCGCTAGAGATGTGTGGATCGGCTCTGTTGTCATCCACATGTACGCATTAATCATCCACCCGCCACTCACCCCAAGGAATTATTTCTCCAATTTAGAAACCCGCCTCTGCGCAGACCTGTGGTTTCATTAGACGAATAAAATTAGTTCATTTTAATTTAATTGTTTTAATAATAATAAGACATAGGCCTATTCGAAGTGATTCTAAGTCTGTGATTCTAATTCAATATACTCACGGTCCGCTAGCTGTCTGTTCTGTGTGTGCGGCGTGCTGAAAAAAATCCAGTGTTCATAAACAGCCACGACTCTGTAAATGGGAAACAAACAAAGTGGCTCGGAAGGAGCCCCATACACATAAATGGCAAAAGAATTTTGAATCGTACCAGTCAAAATGTAATTCTGAATATCTAAAATTAGAGTTTTGCCTAGTCAAATAGAATTAGGGATATCTTGAATTACAGTTTTGACAAAATGCCGTTGCAGATATCTCTAATGAATATCCTGTCTGCTGCTCTCCGCTCACCCCTCGTCGGACTGACAGGCTTCTAGTGACATTACGCACACGAGGTTCATTCCAGAGCCCACAGTGATTGTTTTTAAGAGATCTTGTATAAGCCATTTGTTTTACTGCTTCTCCTCATTAATGATGTATTATTTCACTCACCCGCAACTCATCTGCTATCAGAAATGTACATTTTATGACCCGGCTTGTCCGATCTGTGGATTAACCACATTATAACGCACGGTTTTAGCTGATGCATCACCAGTGAGCGTATGCAGGGATGCGTTCTTGCTCCTATTTTGTCTGAAACAGCTGCTCCTTGTTTTCTCCTTCTCCCATAGCGGTCATCCCTCTAGTCTGCACCTTTCTCAAGCTGTCGGTCTTGTTGCAGGACATCAGAACATGAGTGAAATCGTTGGTCATCTTCTGCCAAATTAACAGAGTAATTAGATTTATGTGGATCACAACATGCAACTCAAGTAATCTTTTTAATGGTTGCAGCTCATCAAAACTGCTAGGGATGCACCGATACCACTTTTTTCAGACCGAATACAAGTACAAGGCTTACGTTTGGGTACTCGCCAATACCGAGTACCGATACGAGTACTTCTCTGTGCCATTAACTCATTAGCAGCCAGCTGGAGGGTGTGAGCGACACACGGCAGGCTGGGGAGTCCCATACGAGGCGGTGCGCTGCGACCGGCTCTAGGTCGGCTAGGAAAGTCTCAAGGCGACGGTGCTTCCCGGGGCTGTGGACAAAGTGTCACCAGGGCGGACTGTCCTCAGTGCTCCCCAACCGCGTCATAACCCCCAGGGCGGGGCTCAGCCCACGTAAAAGGTACCAGGGGTCTGCGGTGATGTCTGCAACCCACCCGACCCGTCTTGAAACACGGACCAAGGAGTCTAACACACGCATGTTGGAGGATGCAAGCAAAACCCCGTGGTGCAATTAAAGTGAGGGCCGGCTGAGGTGGGATCCTAATCCTGCGAGGTCGGGCGCACCACCGGCCCGTCTCGCCCACAACGTCGGGGAGGTGAAGTGTGAGTGTGTGCGATAGGACCCGAAAGATGGTGATGAGAGGTTAACGTCACGCTGCCGTTAAGTGGTATCGGTGCCGTTGTATCGGAGCCGTTTTGCGAGTACGAGTACATGAGCACAGTATCCGACCGATACCCAATACTGGTATCGGTGAATCCTTAAAAACTGCCTTCATAGGCATGTCCATACAAGTTCAAACAAGGCACATATAGCTTTATGGCAGTGACATGGAGTAGTAACAGGGCCAGTATTAGAATAGCAGACTAATATTACCATCCTTCTAGCTTCCAGCAGGAAGGATTGTGGTAGAGGTGGGGGAGTACTGATATGATATAGCTGCTTGCTAATGGTTAACACTTTATAGCAGAGAGGCAGCCATCATTAATGGAGAGCAGAGAGCAGCAGTTTGAAGGAGCCTACCTGCTGCCCAATGGAAGTAGGCTCTTATGTTCATGTTTCCACGTCTGAATCTGAACTTTTGTGTTGGACTGAGGAGGTTTGTGGTCGAACAAGGCCAGAAGGTGAATCATATGTGTAGATGTATTTTGTTTGTTTTGAGTATGCAACCAGTCAGTCAATCAGTGTTTGTCGTACTCATCTCGTCTTGTTGTGGGTCAACAGGAAAGAGAGGCACTTCAGCATGTCATCATCAAACCGAGTTGATTACACCAAAAGGCTTACTAACTTATTGTGTGTGTGAGAATGGAAGCAATCTCTCTCTGTCTCTCTCTCTCTCTCTCTCTTTCTCTCTCTCTCTCTCTCATATATATATATATATTTACATCATCTCTCTCCCTCCCATCCCCCTTAGCTCACACTCTCCAGTTTTAATGATTACCCCTCTCTCTTTTACAGGCTAAACCCATTTATGGTGGATGGCTGTGCTTGGCCCCTGAGGGAACTGACTTTGACAATCCTATGCAGAGATCCCGGGTAAGAGCATGCATCATAAGCCTGTGTGGTCTTTCACTAAATGGATGTACACACGATGTACACACGTATGCAGATACCTCCCCTTAATTAACGTAAATGTACTGTGCTAGGAATACCAATAGTAGACTGAGGCACTGTCACTGTCACTACAGTCCCTTCTGAAATAATGACAAGGGAGACTAAACACTACCGCTTAATTGTCTTGGTCTATCGAGAAACAGCAATGTGTCTGTGCTTTTGTGACTCATTACTACTTTGGTCAAAATCAGGCTATTCTCATAGCATGTATTTCTCCTGACAGAAATGGCAACGGAGATTCTTTGTGCTGTACGAACATGGTTGCCTGCGCTTTGCCCTGGACGAATCGGTAAGTAATCTTGTCCATTTTTCAGACTTCCTCCTCCTTCCATAGTAGCCACTAGTGTTGGACAGTAACGCATTATTACAGCATTACCTTAATCGCAAGCGAGTCAGCAGCCGACGTTTGCATTCACAGTGAGTGAGCTGATGATAACGTTATGTTAATGAGTAGTCAAAACTCCTGCTTACTAATATTAACTACTTAATTACTTACTTAAGGCTGCAATGAGTTCTCTCCATCACAACATGCTGCGTCTCTCGCCGTGACAGGAGCATCTTGTCCAGCAGCTCCTCCGACTTCAAGACGCGCAGCTAGCAGAGCCAGTTCCAGCTTTATGGGGGCCCATATGCAAAATCTTGTTTTCTGACCAAATGCTACTTTTTACAAAAAGATAATAGTTAAATTTAATTTAGCTGCATTAACATCAAATCAAAACAAACATGGAAATGAAAAAACAAACCAATAAATTACTTTTTAAAATAACAACAATGTTTTGAATAAAATTATGTACAAAAACAAAGATTTTAAAATGTGGGGATGGTCCACATCCATTTCGGGACGACTTAGTTTGTATTTCGGGATGGTTCCAGGAGGATGGAGAAAAAAGTTAGTTTAGAGACCTGAGTATCACTCTCAACTTAAGTGTTTCATCTGTTGTTCAGTATGTAGAGTGTAGGGATGTTAGTAATCGACCGTTAACCGACATTCAGCATTTTAACCGATTAACGCTATCGGTTAAAACGGTTAAAAGAAATGTTAATAATTACTCACTTCATCACTTTAAGGGGGAAAGCTGGTCCACCTTAAGAGCCCACCTTCAGAGAGTCTGGGCCGGAGTTACAGATACAGGAAGTTGGCTCGGGTCTTGAGCTCGCTTGAGCGGAGCGAGTTGTAGCCTCGTAATAGAGTGTTCCCAGGTCTACCTAGGAATATGATGAGGATCCTGCAGGCTTATCAGGAGGGGGGTTGACACAAGCATAAGGGTAAAAAGTCAGCAGTGTGCTACCTCACTGGAAGCTTTCCCTGCTAGTTCAGAGAAGAGTAAATGGAGCAATAGAGATGAGCAGGGTTTTTCTAAAAGGGAAGCACTCAGACTATCTTAGAACCACCATGTCAGTAAAACACATTTTGAAACTGATACCAGTTTGTAACCATCATAGCTATATGTTTTAAAGAGATTCCTGGAAAGGCATAGTGCAGTGAAAAGGGTCTGAGAACCTCCGAGGTAAAGGCTGGGAAGTCACCTCTTGGTGCCCACTGTGAGCCTGTGTTTGTGGTGGTGGTGGTGTGTCGCTAGGGCAACGTGACATGGGTGACCAAACCCATACTGGCTGATCTGGCTGGAGATTAGACTGCTTGTGTATATAAACAACACTGGGGGCCACACACTACCAGCCAGCCTGCCAGAAACACACTCACATTTACTTTTACATGTGTTGTTGAAGGTGAAACGCAGGATGTTTAAATGTCTGGTGGTTGGGTTCTTCACAATGAGCCACACTGCAGCATGGCAAAGGTTTTGGACTGTCTTTACCAGCTTTTTTACAGCAGGTGTTTCCCTGTGAAGTGAGCAGGACAGTGAGGGAAAGGAGATGAGCTGACTTTGTAATAGCTCGACTACGCCTCTGTGTATAAGCCAGCCGTTTGAAGTCCCATTTGGTGAATCTCTTTGTGTTGGCAGTGATGACAATGGGAGGAAACTTTGCGTTGCATTTGTGTGTGTGTGTTTCCATTGTGTAATGTGTTTCCAGTGACACCCAGGCTGGTGTGCAGTTGTGTTTTCCTCTCATTGTAACAGCGATTCCAAAACCGTCTGCCTCATTGTCCTTTGGTCTTTTCATGTGCTCCACAAGGCAGGAAAAGTGGGTCTAGGAAATGGCTGCTTTGTGCTCTGAACCCTGAGGAGAGGAACTCTCCAGAACCTCTGAGCTGATAAGAACACATTAATGGTCCTGATCTCATCGAGCTCATCGTTGTTTACCCAATGGCTCGAGCCACCAGTGGAGGGTCGATATGATTTGCTTGAGTTCAGGGTTGAGGTTTACATCCATTAACCCACTCCTCTCATGTGGCTTTTATACAGCGGAGAGATTCATGCTATACAGTTCAAGCAGAAAAACGTATTGTTATTGTAGTTGTTTTCATCTCCATATTTAATAGTGGTCTTATCACCCTTCAGCAGAGTTCAAGCTTACCACCGTGAACTTCTCTTCAGGTTTAATGATCAGTGGTTTAACCTGCTGCTCCTGACCTCATTTTCAATATAAACGGTAGAGCAATAATATAGTGATCAACCGCTGATAGTGATCAATAGGGATGCACCGGTACCACTTTTTTTCAGACTCAGTACGAATACAAGTACTTACATTTGGGTACAGCTGATGCTGCGTGCGCATTGATATTATAACGGCAAAAAAGACATTTTCTCTGGATCAAAAACGAATGAGCACGGGTGAAGCACCTGTGGTTGAAGCCGCCCTTGTCAAGTGGATCGATAACACCTTGTCACGTAACGCCCCCCAAAGTGAAACTCTGCCGACCGGCTCCTCTGCACCGCAGCGCCTGCAGCTCATGCATACCGGCGCCCGTCTCCCGCCACGCTGCTATCGGGCGAGGAGTCCCGGCAAAGGGCTGCCGTTCTGTATGAACGCTCGTGCTGCAGAGCCGGCCAAGATGGCAAGCTGGCGCGTGTCGATGACCTCATACACAGGGAGAGTGAACCGGAGTAACGTTTAACATTTCTTTACTAATAAAAGTGCTAAAAAATACATCTATATAACGTTTGTTGTGCTTAAATAGTAGTTAGTATCTATACAATAGATTATTATTTTAGATCTATATACGTCCCCCCCACCCGTGAAGGACAACTTGCCGAGTATCTATCGATGTAGTTGGATCGTAGGAATATAAATCGATACATTGATGTAGTAGATGAGTTGTTACGCCGATTTTATGAACCAGTTTTTCCAATATTGATGCTTCAGACATCTGAATCCTCTTGAAGAACAACGTCCAGCGACGGATGACATCGTCTGCTATTTTTTCGCCCAGTAGACAGCAGGGTGCTATCTGACGCCGTGGCCTCTTAAAACTATTTTCACCACGGAGCAGAGGGAAAGATGCTCTCCCATCTAAAGCAGCATTCCTCCTCCAATGCCCTTATTTGGTGAACTGCAGTGAGCTTGCAGCGCCGGGACCACAGAGAGCAAGTGAAAGGGAGCCGTAGCCCCTAAAAAACCACAGAGGAAACGTCAGATATGCCCCAGACCCAGACATTCCACACACAGCCTGCCACAGCAAGCACCCAGCCCTCCTGATGCTGGTAATGCATCAGATAGTTGAACAGTTAGAGGAACGGTTTAGCAAGTACATCACTGTTGCTTATAAGGCTACTCAAATTGAGATGCAGACTGTAAATAGATATATAGTGAGATGGACTGTCATGGAGAAACAGATTTGTCCAGAAGGATGGACATACAGTGAGACCACCCTGAAAGCTTTAAGATTAAAAGGTCAATGACCATGAGAACATGCTGGAGGAGGGGGTCAGGAGGGGACCCCTTTGCTCCAGAGCTGCTTCTGTCCTACATCATGTTTTAGAAAATGAAAAGCAGTTCTGTCACTCACGTTTCAGTCAGAATAACTTTTGGATCCTCTGTTGTGGATTTTCTGAAAGTATTTCCATCATGACAATGTTAGGAGAAGCTAGACTGGCAGTTCCTGCCTGTTAAAGAGTTTTGATGGAGGGTGCTGTGTCGAGGCACATGTACCATATAAAACTGCAGAGCCTGCTGTGGGGGACTTGCCTTTGGGTCGGCCTGTAAAAATCTCCTGGAGGATTTATTATTTATGGAGTGGCTTTACTCCACTTAATTCTAAAGCTAGCTCTGTTGTTTTTTTCATGCCGTTTTTACAGTTATTTTTTGGAAAGTTTACTATTGGACATGGACTGCAATAAAAAAAAAAAGATTTTAGCATGTGGTAATTACCTTATAGAGAGATTTGACTTGTCAGTCTCCTGTGGGTTGTATTGTTTCTGTTTAGTTTAGTGTGTTTTATGGCTTAGTGTGTCGTGCCAGCCAGAGTGGCTGAAATCTCAAGAGGACTTTATGAGAAAGTTATTGATTTTAATAATATCCCATTGAAAAGCTAAAAATAGTCATGCCCCATGGAAGGCAAGAAACAATTGGAGGATATGGAATTGGCCGAGTTGTGTGAAAATAAAACCCATGACAATTCATTTCCGTTAGAATGGTAGCCTTGGCAGATACGCCTCCTTTGTTTTGGTGCCAGTAGCACTGGGCAGTTTCTAAGCAACAAGTTGCTTTTATACTCTCAGGACCAGGATCAGTTGGAAATCCAGGCTCCACCTAACAGCAACACATAGCACAGAAAACTCACCTTCAGGCACTGTGAGCGTCACTTCATCTCTGCTTGGTCTCATACACTGACTATGTGCGTGGACAGCGGGAAGTTTCCAGTGCTAACTAGTTGTTGGATCAAACTAGACTATTAGGTCCTCTAGCTCAGGGGTTCTTCACCTTTTGTAACTGAGGCCCACCTTCCCAAATAAATGACAAACTGGGCTATACATATGTGTTATGCCACTGTCAGGTGTAATGACCTACACAAATATTCAGCTTACCCTCAGCCATCACTCCCTGCCATTATGAATCCAAACTATTCAGGTTGATATCTCCTCACCACACGCTTTGGAGCTTTTACTGGTGCAGGGTCGTCTCCAACGTTACTTTTTGTTTAAAAAAAAAAAAACGCTCCATTTTGTGTCACTGCATCCGAAACACATATGTGTCTGTAAAGGGGAGACTCATGGGTACCCATAGAACCAATTTTCATTCACATATCTTGAGGTCAGAGGTCAAGGGACCCCTTTGAAAATGGCCACGCCAGTTTTTCCTCGCCAAAATTTAGCGTAACTTTGGAGCGTTATTTAGCCTCCTTCCCGAAAAGCTAGCATGGCATGGTTGGGACCAATGGATTCCTTGGGATTTCTAGTTTTATATCATTCCAGCATCCTTCCTCTAGCTTTAAAACCCGCCCGCTACAAATTCTGAAAAACAGAATAGCGGCCGTCGGATTTTGAAGAGGTTAGCCTAACCATTTGTCAGTACCTCCGCGGCCCACTAGGTGGTGCTCTGAGGCCCACCAGTGTAGTTGAGAATAGCTGCTCTAGCTGCAGACAATAAAGACATTATGTTGTTGAGGTCTCTGGTCAATAAAGCCTTTATAACAGCTAGGCTCCTGGTTGGGAGTTGGGCAGCTAAGATGAAATATTCATAACAATTGTGCATTTTGCGATAAAAGCAACACTTTTGCTACAGATGTAGGTTTATATTTGTAATGGAACGATATAGATATCGGGGCGCTTCAAATTCAGCCCTTGGGGGGCTGTGACAGCCATTTAGAAAGATGGTCGCCAAATGGGCACTAAATAGGGATGCTAATTTTGAAAAATATTCTTAACCGTTAACCGATTATTGACCGTTAACCAACAAGATTTATGCTTCGCATGCAGTGGTGTCGCGGAAAAAGTCTCTACCACACATTTAGTTTAGTTTAGCTTAGCAGGTTGTCAGCTGTGTGTCTGCCCGGCGGAACTTTTTTGAGTGTCCAACAAACAGTGTGTGTATTTGTGCTACGTTAGCAGCTCTAGTGTTGCCGGAGGCTTCGTGCTCGCCGCCGCACATGTAGTCTGAGTAACTTTAGCGAGTTCCCAACAGACCGTGTGTGTGTGTTGGTGGTGAGTGTGAGGTTGTTGGTGGTGTTCTAGCTGTGAATGTAGGTGTAGCAGTGTGTGTGCAGTTTATTTGTCGGTGGATAAATGCTACGAAACTACAACTCCTCTGCTCAAGCGAGCTGGAGCTGTTCTTTTAATACATCCATGAAGAGACCTGAGCCGACTTCCTGTATCCTGCAACTCCGGCTCCGCCTCTTAAGGTGGGCTGTTAAGGTGGACCAGCTTTTCTCCTTAAAGAGACGAGCCGCTCCTCTGAGCCACTCAGCTTTTAATTAGTGCAGAATTAGTTATTAACATTTCTTTTAACCGTTTTAACCGATAGTGTTAATCGGTTAAAATGCTTAATGTCAGTTAACGGTTAAACGGTTAATTATTGACATCCCTAGCACTAAACATTCCAAAATTTTGCAGAAATCTGATTTCATGAGTCTTGAGGATTTCCAAAGTGTGTTCAAGCTGATTAGATCAGATGTCAGACAATCACAGACATGTTTTTTTATTACCTAAAAACAAACAAAAGAAGCATGGTCACTTCAGGGTCAAACTTCACCCTCTTGCCTTCATGGTAGAATGACAACCAATGACAAACCAATACTCCCACAGAACGGCAAGATCTTCAGCGATATGGCTGGATAAAGTTCAGTATTACCGGTAACCACTAGTCACAGGTGGCCTGAGTTTAGTTTGGGTAGGCACTTCGGGTTCATACGACGATATAAGTGTCACTGATGGATTGAAGAGCTAGGTTAGTTGCTAGCTGTTTCAGTTAGGGCCGCAACTAACGATTGTTGTCGTTATCTGCAGATCATTTTCTCAGTTAAACGATTAGGGATGTTAATAATAAACCATTTAACCATTAACCGACAATACAAATTTTGACCGATTAATGCTATTGGTTAAATGGTTAAAATTTTGAAAGGCGCATAATATACTCTTTATAGTCTCATCTTTTCTCCACCCTTAAAGTACTGCATGTTACACCATTCTCATCTAAGAAAATGTCACTCCAGTACTGATGTGGCCACGTTGGACCACACTGCTACTTATTCTCAAACATGATGTTGTTTCTTTATAGTGGAAGAAATTCTTCCACGGCATCGGAGTTCTAAAGTGCGACGCAATGTTATTGCCATATTTGGCAGCCCCCGGGGGTTTACAGGCAGATCTTAATAAAGCTGGATCTGTGTTCTGCTCAGTGGCCTTAAAAGGAGCTGGAAAAGGACCCAGCACCTGTTTTACATCTGTAGCAGCAAAAGCCTGATAACAGAGCCTACAGGATTCAGAGCAGACGAGAGAAGGCTGGAGAGGAAGTTTAGGGGATTTCTTTGCTCTGATGTTAACGAGACAATACATTATCGGCTTCAAATGACCAATCATTTATTATCCTGTCAGACAGAACATACAGGAAACTTACATCAGTGTATTGTTGAATAGATTTTTTACTACCAAGGTATTGAAATGTTTCCGTGTCGTGGTGCCGTAGCTGGTTTACAGAGCAGACACAGCTCTACGTTCTTCACTGATCACACGGACAAAGCAGCTTTAGTCTGCCATCCCGTTGCTGTCATCTCCCCTTTTCACCCGGTGTGTCCTACAACTGAAAGGATTTGCCTAGTTACCATGGCAATCTGGTGATAACAACGGAATGTCCATACAGTACAGGCCCGATGTGCCCAGAAACCTGCCTCTTAAAACGAGAGGCAGATGAGGAATGAGGGACTGAAAGAGACTTAAGGCCCTATCTTACAACCCTATCTCAACCTGCAGAGCGCTCTCAGCGCTCCTCCAGTCACTAGCGTGACCAGAGAGATCACCGCCAGTGACAGAGACGCCCCGCGGCTAAGATCATAAGCAGCACATTTCCTCTGTCACCCCAAACGTTTTTTTTGTGAAAAAACAATTGTGTCATGATGAGTCCACGAGTGCTGTTTTTACGCCTTGTGTGGACGGTGCACACATGCCTCTGTCCACACTGCGCGTAGTTGTAGGTTACTTCAAAGTTTGCGGGCCTTCTCCCGCTAAACGGTGGCGGTTTGAGGCAGATGTATTGCGATACCTTTCAAGTATTGGTATACCGTGCAACACCAGCTACCGGTGCATTTGCTCGTATGCAGTCAAATGGAGTTGTGAATGGGAGACGTCAGAGGCAGAAGGTCCACCGGCCAAGGACCACACGCATCACGCTTTCACTTGGCGCACAAGCAGATCTATTTCCTCAGCAGAAAACGGCTCGCTTCTCCAATTTGCTGAATCCGCCATTTAAACAGCAATGTGCCGGTGTGCAGGCACACCTGGCTTTTAAAGGGAATGGGAGATGACACTCTGATTGGTTTAATTCATGTTACGCCCAAAACACACCTATTAATAATTAAGAGACTAAACACAACCCCTTCGCTCCTTCCGCTTTACTTGTGCACAAATTATTATTCTAAAAGTGGAGTTGGACTCGCCCTAACTTTAGACCATGTGCTATAGATGGTTTAAACAGGGCCCTTAGTATGAACCTGCTGAGCCACGGCTGTGAAACACTGCAGCACTTAGGCATGTTTTCCTTCAGATCTTCTCTGTTTGAGTTGTGAACTATTTGAAATGTGACACCAGTGATATCAGTGTTTAGTCGGGCAGTCACCTGTATGGAAACAAACCAGGGGATGGACATAGATGGAAACAAACCACTAGTCACTGAAGCACCTGTTTAAATTTGTCGTCTCTGTACATTTTTTTGTGTTGTAAAACTTTGTTGAATTCTGTGTAAACTACTCCTCAGTTGTACTATTGTTTCCTGTGCTATATTCAGTTGTCTGCTCCAGCAGTCCAGTTTTCATTTAATGCAAAGGTTAAATAGCATAAGGTAATACACTGGCTAATGTGTCATGTTGTGTCTCCTCTAGCCAAGCACGCTTCCTCAAGGCACAGTGAACATGAACCTCTGTACGGATGTCATAGACGCCGAGCCCAAGACGGGTCAGAAGAACTCCCTGTGCATCATCACCCCAGACCAGGAGTACTTCATCAGAGGAGAAAATAAAGAGATCATCAACGGGTTAGTCGTCTTGACGTGTCTGCTGATGGGTTGGATAGGTTAGGATGTGCACACACAAATGTCACTCTCCTCTGTGTCCAGGTGGAGTGAACAGCTGGCGATATATCCCCGAACCAACAAACAGAACCAGAAGAAGAAACGCAAGGTGGAGCCTACGACCTCCCAGGTAATGCTGCTTACCCAGTACACAAAGGGTACTCGCCACAGCTTGATGTCTTATTCCACTTTTGTTGTCTCATTGTTTTTGACTGTTTCATGTGTTCATCATGTCCAGGAGCCAGGTCCAGCCAAGGTAGCCGTGACCGGCACTGGTATCCCAGAGGCGGAGAAGGTTCCAGACTCCAGCTCCATTATCTGGCAGGAGGAGCTGAACCAGAGAGAGGCTGAGGGGGCTGCTGTCTGGGCCCCCGTTGACCTGCCTCCAGGATCACCACTGCCCCCCGCAGGTAAGGAGGAATAACATCTTTGTATAATGTTTATAAAGCACTTTATACTTCATACACATGAAATTAATAAAAAAGTGAAACAAATGTTGAGAATGTCCTTGAGGTGTTAGGGGTAAAAAAAAGTTATTACAGTGAAGATAATGTAAACATAAAGTAAAGTTCATGATTTTTAGTTATGAAAGTTTTAACCGTCTGAGACCCACAATAGACCCGTTTGTCTTTTTTAGGGAAGTCCAGGGGGTGTTTAGGGGGAGATAGCAGGTCAACAGTAGATGTCACGTAGAAGTGGTGTACATCATCTGAACCTGAAGATTAATCTGAGATGACACTGTGTGTCAGGTTGTTCTAGACATAAATCAGAAATAAACATGAACTAATTAATTAGTTGAAATTAATTGTAAAAGTGTACAGGGGCTTTGAACATTATGATAGAGGTATATGATGGTCATCCCCATGCTCTATTATGTCTCATAAGTTGTTGCAGCAATTTTTGGGTTGATACCATTTGTTACACAGATTTGGTGCTAAATTTAACCATTTTTTATCACTGGAGAATTAATAAAAATGATCAATATCCCTTCAGAATACCAATAACTCGGCGATTGGATGGCAAGCACTGGAAACTGCTCAGAAACCCCCTTATTGTCAATGTAGCTTGGAAAGCCATCCATCCTCTGAATGCTCTAGGTCTCTAGTCTGATCCATCCATCCCCTGAATGCTCTAGGTCTCTAGTCTGATCCATCCATCCTCTGAATGCTCTAGGTCTCTAGTCTGATCCATCCATCCTCTGAATGCTCTAGGTCTCTAGTTTTTGGCTGTAAAGTTTCATGAGGCTGTGATTATCCTAGAGGTCACGATAGGTCATTTTATACAGTGAGGTCGAGTTTCTAAAAATGATATCACTACAATGAAATGTCTCCTATGAGGACCAACATCATCACCATGAATACAGTTGGGCTCATTGGATCCACAAGAGTCTCAGCTTTACAGTGATACCCAATTTATGTAATTCAAGACTGTTTAGGGACCCCTGTATGCAGAAATGCCTGCGATCCCGCGGGTTTCAGAGTTTTAAGAGGTTCTGTGACATCTTCTGTTTCTCTTGTCTAGGTGACTGTGCACCACAGGGCTCTGACGCCGGCTCAGTGAATGGCGATGAGGTGGACCGAGGCAGCCTGGCGCTGCACGGCTCTGCGCCCCATCCCCCCGGCGACCTGCTCTCCCCGACAGGCTCATGCTCCAGCCTGGGGGGCGTCCCGCGCTGCCTCTCCCCGGCCCCCAGCGACCCCTTCCCCTCCGGCAGCTCCCTGCTCTCTAACGGCTCCCACATCAGCGGCTCGGTCAGCTCTCTGGACTCAGACGCCAGCGGCAGCACCGTGACCAGCACCGACAGCCACCCGGCCAACCAGAGGGGCGGCCACTCCTACAGTCACCACGACACTCCACGGTCCCGAAGGCTGGAGGCAGAGGCCAGGAAGGCTGAGAAGAGGAGCCGGTTTAGGAGCCCCGACAGGCAGGAGAGAGATGCCGTCCTCAGCCCCGAGAGGAGGTGAGTGTCAGCTTCTGAGCAGCGTTCATCCATAACAGAGCCCTTAAATGTACGTTTTACAGCCTTATCTTAACTCGTCTTTCTTTATCTTAGTGGTTCCCAACTTTCTGACTTAAAAGAAACAAAGTCTGGAAGTTTTTTTTCTCCTCCTCAACCATAGGTCCGATTGCTACCAAATTTTCTGTAGATCATTATTGAACAAAGCTTATCAAATGTCAAAAGTAAAAGTTAAAGCTTCAGTGGGAAGAATATTTTTGGCATCATTGTGCAAAACGTCCATAATAACCTTTCAGCATATTATAATTCAGTGTTCTGAGAGAAAACTAGACTTCTGCTCCTCCTCATGACTCTGTTTTCAGGATTTAGAAAATCTAGCCTGTGACGGGAGACTTTGACCAATCACAGGTCATTTCAGAGAGAGAGAGAGCGTTCCTATTGGCTGTTCTCCGGCTGGTGGCCGGTGCTTGATATTTCCTCAACAGATCTCAACATGGCTGCCGGGTCACAAACTTTCTCATTCTACAGCTAAACAGTACACTACAAGATGATTCTGAGAACATGTGAGGAGAGAAATAGACATTACAGTAACAGAATATTGATTCATATTTGATCAGCGCTGCCTAGTTTGACTGTTTCATCGGAGTTCGAGTGATTGACAGCTGTCTCTCATAGATGGCAGTGAAATCTTGCAGATGCCAAGAATCCCAAAAATCCTGCATCAGTCGGGCTCTCGTACAAGTTGCTTCTGTCTGTCCTTCCAGCTGATGTCTGGTTCACCAAAACTACAGTGAATAAGTGAAAACACTTGAGATGAAGCTCTGCTGTGTGTCATAGACCCACCCATGCCTGATCGTGGGCTTTGAATGGAACCAGAACGACAACATTAACACATAGGTCCAACTGTAGAGGTAGTGTTCTACTTAGCCTGGTAACACCTTGTTGTCCTTGTTGATAGGTGAAGTATTTAATCAGCCTCTAAATTGACCTGATGAACCAGGTTAGTGGAGTCCTTTCTTAGAATCTCAGCTCCATACTTCAGACACATGGTCTAGAAATACTTGAGCCTCTTGTTTATCCTGTTAAAGGCACAGACACACACACACACACACACACACACACACACACAGAGTTCATTGACGCACATACTACAGCCACTCTCACAAATGCAGTGGTTTTAATGTGAGGGAGGAGAAAAGGCAGGACACACTGAGATTTGTGATGCCTTTTGAATCCCCCTCTCGTGTGTGTTTCTGAAAAAAGCTATTCCTTAATAATCCTCCCTCCCTGTCAGTTTTTTTGTCTTTTTTATCAGCACTAACTGTTCTAACTGTAAGCTTAGACTGTATAAACACACAGCCTCTGAACTTTCCATTCAGTAATCTGCCTCTCGGCCACTGGTGGTGTTTGTGAAGAGGTCACAGGTCTGACACCCGCCAGAGACGGCAACATTTCAGACAAACCAAGAGGGGGTCAAAAACAGGTCACATGATTATTTCACCAAAAAAAAGTATTTAGAAAAACTAGGGCTGTCAGTCGATTAATCGCAAATGAATTGCACATGTTTTATCTGTTCAAAATGTACCTTAACGGGAGATTTAACGGGAGATTTCTCAAGTTTTTAAAACTCATCAACATGGGAGTGGACAAATATGCTGCTTTATACAAATGTATGTATATATTTATTATTGTAAATCAATGAACAACACACAACAATGACAGATATTGTCCAGAATCCCTCACAGGTACTGCATTTAGCATAACACAATATGCTCAGATCATAACATGGCAAACTGCAGCCCAACAGGCAACAACAGCTGTCAGTGTGTCAGTGTGCTGACTTGACTATGACTTGCCCCAGACGTCAGGTGATTATCATAAAGTGGGCATGTCTGTAAAGGGGAGACTCGTGGGTACCCATAGAACCCATTTCCATTCACTGATCTGGAGGTCAGAGGTCAAGGGACCCCTTTGAAAATGGCTGTGACAGTTTTTCTTCGCCAAAAATGTAGTGCCGTTTTGGAGCGTTATTTAGCCGCATTAGGTTTCTAGTTTCATATGAAGCCAGGATCTTCACTCTAGCTTTAAAGTTGAGCCCGCTATAACTTCCAAAATATCGATTGCGATAAAGAAATTAGTGGCGTTAAAAGAATTTGTGTTATTATCACGTTATTGCGTTAACTTTGACAGCCTTAATTATATTCAATGCATAACAATAACATTACCTTAAAGCAGCAGTAGGTAGAAATGCAGCAAATATGAAATACAAAAAAGTTATTTTTATAAAACGGTCATTTTATCCTGACAGTAGTGCATGAGACAGGTAATGTGAAAAAAAAACCATGTTCCTCTGTGTCCTCCGGTGCTCCTAATGGCATCTGCAAGATTTCACAGACAAAAAACAACCAGTCAGAGCTGATCTGGATTCTGCCGTCCAGCTGCCGTCTATGAGAGACAGCTGTCAATCACTCACAAACTCCGACCAAATGGTCAAACTAGGCAGCGCTAATCAAACATGAATCAATATTCTGTTACTGTAATGTCTATTTCTCTCCTCAGATGTTCTCAGAATCATCTTGTAGTGTTCTGTTTAGCTGTAAAATGAGAAAGTTTGTGACCCGGCAGCCATGTTGAGATCTGTTGAGGAAATACCAAGCACCGCCCACCAGCCGGAGCACAGCCAATAGGAACGCTCTCTCTCACTCTCTCTCTCTCTCTCTCTCTCTCTCTCTCTCTCTCTCTCTCTCTCTCTCTCTCTGAAATGACCTGTGATTGGTCAAAGTCTCCTGTCACAGGCTAGGTGTTCTAAATCCTGAAAACAGAGCCATGAGGAGGAGCAGAAGTCTAGTTTTCTCTCAGAACACTTGAATTACAATATGCTGAAAGGTTATTAT
>CAKAOI010048169.1:0-18402 GCA_916701655.1 Sebastiscus albofasciatus
TATATGTTTAATATCTAGTATGCTCATGCTGGTTTGTGAAGATTACCAAACCTAGCTTAAATATGAACACTCACCATCTTGAGTTGTCTGTTGCTCTATTGAACACTTTCAAGTTGTAAGCATGACTCTTTCCCATTGCTGCCTCCATCCCTCATGACATGAATGTTGCATCACATGAGAGCATGAGCCTCGCTCCAAAGACATTTTACTGTGTTACAGAAAGACGTCAATAAATGCATGTACAAGGACATACTGTACAGATAAAGTTCTCAGCAAGTCTCTTTGTTTTCTAGCCTCCTGTGTATGTACTTAGACTTTACACACACTTAATGCTGGTAAACCACCTACGTGATGGAACTAGACATTGTTTGGTTGGGAGATTTATGAAGCAACTGTAAAGGCTATTATTTTTGTTTCCCTCCATAAGCTGGTATTATTTTGTGTTACCTAGAATCCCCCAGGAGAACACTTAATGTACTTATATTGTTCCAGGAAACTGCAAACAGTTTCAGGCAGGGAAAAAAAGCACTTAATGAAACTACGGACAGTATGTGCACATACACACACAAACATATACTCACACACACATAGCTATAGGCATGCATTTCTGCATACACTCACACACAGCTATACACACTATAACACACACACTCTCTCTGTCTCTGGGGATACAGGCATGTCTTAGATCTGAAGCCCCAGAGAGCTCCATGTCAGCCCAGGAGGTGACCAGGTTATTTCTGGCCTGTTCTATATACAGTTTGACATCGCATGTAATATTTAGCATTCTACTATACACAAACTGCATATTCTCCTCTGTATGAACCTTATAGATGACCCATGAGCGTCCTGTTTTCACCAGGGAGAGAAAAAAAAACTGAGTGAATCCTCAGAAAAACACCATAAACAAGCCATCAGCACTGAAACTGAAAAGGGCCATAACAAAATATGTAAGACAACATGAGGGGAAGTTACTCTTCAATACCTTCAATAAGTAAAATATGGGCTACAAAATGCTTTGATAAGGTTTTACAGGAATACTACGCAAATGTGGCATGAAATTTCCTTAAAAACATTTGCGTTCACGCTTGAATTAAGAAAACGTTAAGGTATCTAATCAAATCACTTATTATAATAGTGTGTATGCGCTATAATGCAGTCCAATTGGCAGGAAAAAATGTAGGCATTGTAAGTTTCTGCAAACCGCGGATACACTTTTGCATTCGGTCAGAGCAAGTGTCATGTTGTTACGTCATGTTGTCACGTTATTAATTTAAAACAAACCACAATCTTTTTTCTAACTCTAACAAACACAGGACTGTTTGTTGTATTGCTGCTGTTTGCAGCTGTACATATCATGTCACACTTATAGCAGTTGAATTGGGTGTTGCCTACATTCAATGATAATAACATCAGTAATAATCAGGGTGAAATGTCATTAAGGAATGTGGTCAGAACAGCGCCTTCAGAGGCACTACTCACACGGTGAAGGGCAGAAAGTTTAATCATGTGAAATAACCACAACGTGCCACAGTTTGAGATTATTCCAGCTGTCCAGAAAGCGTCCTCCCTCCTTGACATGCATTTTAGGATTTGGGATGTCCTTCAAGATGGAGCGCTCCTGCTTTTTCTTTCCTTCACATTCCTCTTTTTTCTTGGCTAATTTAGTTTTCTACTGACTATGTGATGTTCTTCATGTTATGTGCACTATACTGCACATCTATAAGGCCACTGAATCCAAGTCTTACCAAACTCTGTAACACCGGCAACTATTTGAGACTCGTTGAGCTCCAGCACCAATGATTTATAATCTCTTCAATTTGACATCCTTTTGCCAAGGGTTGCAAGTATAGGGAGCGAAAGGCACAAACAGTATGAGCCTTTGTGTACTGTTAAAAGAATTAACTCATGGGATTGAATAATGTGATACATCTACAGTAGCATATATGTGATATATACTGTATCTACATAGATAAGGTGTCAGTACTGGTTGACTTCTTCTCTATATACAGTTTCCACACTACGATGGCACGGAGGAGATGCATGATCCGTACTGCAGTGACAACACAACCAAACATTATCACCTCTTCCTCTGCATATCCTGCTGCTGGAGAGAGGAAGAGGATCATTACAGTACTGTGGGATTGAATTGCAAACAAACATTCGTCACAGAGCGGAGTTGTAGACGTGTGGAGCCGTGATCGAATGAGACCAGAGATGCTGTTGTACTGCAGCTTTCTCCAGCCAGAGGGTTAGAGAGGCGGAACCTGCAATATGCAATATGTTGAACTCACTTTAAAACAAAGTCAATGGATTGTTGGTTCAAAGCTCCAGCTGGCTGCCAGGGTGGAGCACAGCTGCAGAGAGGTTGTTTAGCCCCGGCAAAACCATTTGTGACAAGTTAAATTGTGAAAGGGTTTGTCTGCCTGGCCGCACAAGCATTTATTGAGTGTGGAATGAGTTCTTGCACAGGGGTTGAATGCGTGTGTATATGTGTGTGTGTGTGTGACCTCTGGTCGTAGATTAAGGTCACAGCCTCTCTGTCAGGCAGCACAACATGAGTAATGTTTTAATGTGAACTTATTAGGCCCTCTGTGCTTTTATGGACAGTCTGAGGCCGGAGATGGAGAGGTCGTTTTTCAGCCGGAATGACTTGACCCTGGACATGAACTAGCTTTTCTGCGCCTGGTCAGTCTTCAATTCCCCTGATGACAACAACATGGCTAAAAAAAAATCATTGGAATTACAAAAAAAACAACAACTCAAAGCATGTCTCTGAATGTCATAACGATTTGTGCTAAATTAGGTTTTTATGTTAATGAATGATAATAGGCCCGTTAGCAGTTAGCATGTGTTTATGTGGTGTCTCAGCTAACAACTCAAAGATAAATTAAGTCAGTAGAAGCTGTAAAATGCATTCATGTTAATGTTGCATGCAAATGCAATGCAAATTGGCTGTGGTTGATTACATATGATGCATTAACCTTGCTTGAGATGAGGGGAAAACATCTACTAAAACAGTGACTCTCAAACAGAGAAATAAAAGTGCTGTTAAGTTTGCAGCAGCCTATCAAAGATTCAGGTTGATTTATTCAGATAGCAAAATGAAATGTGTGAAGTATGAGGTGGAGGATTAAAACAGATAGATCCACACACCAAGTAGCTCCTGTTAGAAGGATTTTTATTGATGTGTAACGTTTGGAGTATCAGGCTCTTCCTCAGACTTCCGACAAGCTCAGAGAGTCACCATCATAATACCCATAATGCATATACAAGCACACATGACAGACCACACCTGTTGCAATTAGTCAATTAAATATTACTAAGTAAAGACATTGTTTATTAAATATATGTACCGATAGTATATCAAGGCTAAATATATAATAAATAAAAAGTACAGAAAGGTGCATAAAGATGATGATGGTATATACAGGAACATACCAGTATAAATTAACACTCATAAATAAGTACTCAATAAAGGCCTCTGGCTGAATAGCAGCCATACTAATGTACAAATGTATGAACACACGTGATATACCACCGCTGTTGCAAATAGTGTGAGATGGACAACATTTTGACAGAGAAGAAAAAAAAGGTTGGAAACACATCTCCAAAACATCAGTCCAAAATATGATGATGCTTATCTTGTTTTCAGTCTCATTGTCTTAGTAGGGAACCTTCTGTCTTTCGTATCCAAAAAAAGGAAAAGTTTAAAGCATTTGATTACATAAATCGCGACATATTACTTTATAAACTACAGGCATAGAGGGATAGTTCAGTTAAGTAGTTATTTAAAGACAATTAAATTTACATTTCTTTTGTAGTAAATCTAAATGATTGAATGTAAAATGTGGAGTCCCACAAGGAGTGGAACTGGACCCCAAACTTTTTGTTTTATATATTAATGACATTAGTGTCAAACATGTTGCAGGTTGTTTTGTATGCAGATGATAGCACTCTGGAGATTACTGAAAATATTTGGATAGTGATGAGCTTAAACTTAAGATGTCGATTGGTGTATTTAATTGTCCAAATTCGTGCAGGATAGTTTCTGGAAATCATAGAAAGGATCACAATGTATAGAAATAGCGTCAATATTAAAAAGGTGTTTAAAACCAAACTTTGGGTGTAATACTGCAGACTGACTGCTATTTGTTTAATATATATATATATATAAAAAATGTCTTTCAAATCATGTTTGAAATAATCATTTAGCTCTCCCTTTATGAGCTTGAAAATATGAATAATAAGCAAAGTCACTTCTATTCTATTTTTGCATTCTATTCTGTTCTATTTTCATGAACATTCTGGGGCCTTAAATTGAGGCCATGGGCCAGAAAAGGTTGAGAACCACTGTAATGATGGACCATAAGTTATTACTATATGACGCTGATGCTGAACACAACAAACGTCTGATGATGAGGAAAGACGACCATCGTGGTGAAAAAAGAGGAATCTATTTTTTTAATTTGTATGTGCTGTTGCTTCAAACATCATGTACATGTAATTTGTTGTACTGTACAGTTTATAAACTGCATTTAAACATTTACACAGTACAGTAGTTTATTTCACAATTGTATTAAGCTCTGTTTCTTTCCTATCTATTGATTGCAGATGCTGCTTTGAGTCTGATGACAAACCGTTTGCCTGAGGAAGTAGTAGAGTCACAGACAAAACAAAATGAGCAGAGATGGATCACACTGACTGTACAGCGCCCGGGTACAGTGACTGTGCACTTTCATGTGATGCTTCTCAAGCTGCTGTAGGTCGCCCCAAGCTCTTCCATTTGTCTTTTTTAAGATTTTCAGTAGGGAACCAAATGAGAAATCTGGTTTTTACCCCTAGACCAAGCAGAAGACATTTAGCTGTGCCCGAGGCCACAGCTTCATGAGAACATATTATTACTTTTATCATCTGGAGAGCCATCGCAGACAGTCCATTTCCTCTCTCAGCTGTGTTTTTTTTTTTTTTTTTTACAGATTTGATGTAGTAAAAGTGGCGACAGTGTCCCTCTAACCTCACAAAAAAAGTTTCTTTTCAGCTGACGGGTAACTTCACTGGATTATTGTGTTAAATTACTTTGAGGGCAGTGAGTTACGGAAAAAGAGCATTGGCTGCTGCAGGACTAATCCAGGCCCCCGTATCCCATTAATATAATACAATCCACCTGCTTTAACTTTAAGGCTATTTTCAAAAAGAATTGCAACTTAAGACACAGTTTAAAATGATAGATAAAATTTTTGGTTTTGTTTAAGCTACTAAATCTAGCTGGCTAAGGTTAACAGAAGATTGCCTTCATGGTTAAAGGGGACCAACATTGACCGTTGACAGGCGAGGGCGTATGAACAGAGGTCAGTATAACAATGTTACAGCATTTTTGCAATATTGCTGAGAGTCGGTATTCGCACAACCATGAGAGGTCACATGTCAGGAACATTTAAACATTGCTTGTGTTAAGGGTTATAGAACAAACAGCCAAGACTGTCTCTTTGTTTCTGGTGAGGACAGTTCTGTTATTTCTTCCTCATAGTTTGCGTTCATTAATGCTGATCACAAACTGATAAATGTGCTCAGAGTCTGCTCTTTTATTTCCCCAATGACTCTATTTTTTCTTTTGGTTCTCTAGACAAAACCTATTTGAGAAGCTGTTTATTACGGTTATGATTCCCTGCTTTTGTTGCAGGCTCAGGGGATGACGGGGGGAGATCAGGCCAAATCACGTACGTTTTTTTCAAGTCATTTCGTCAGCGTAGAATACTTTTTTCTCTGAGTACTTGCAGCTCATTCTTTTCAGCAGACTCTCTGTGAACTTCCTCACCCTGGGCTTTCAACACCTACTAACTAAAGTGCCGCACACGTATGGCAGAGTTAATGGGGATCAGATGGCCTCTACTCTCTCCTCCTCCTTCCGATCCGGAGCTCATCCCTGCCCCAAAACTTCAGAAAGTAAAAAAAGATGGTGAAAAATTACCTTGACATTTTAGACCGTTAGCTCAACGGATTGTCATCCGTGTCCCACACAGGTCAGAGAGTCGGCAGCTTTTCAAACCCAGACCGATCTCTGCAGCAGCTGATTTGACTGATTTTCTGCTCTGTGATTGAAAGTGTGCTGACTGTTGAAGAACGGCTGCAGTGGCCCTCACACCATCCAGCTACAAAGTTACACTACGCTACCCTTTATCCGTGTTGGAGACAGCTTTTATGATATTGTAACACACCGTCATAAATTTCTAATGCCTTTAACTGGAGAGAAGCTTGCCAATTAAAATAATTGTGTTCCCCTTAAAGCATAGTTTGGACTTTCTTTCATGGACAGTTGTTATGCATGTTTTCTCAGTAACAGTGGTATGTTTGTCATTGATAATTTAACTGGTTTATGTCATGCAGCTTAATCAATGCAGCTATAGCCAAAACCTCCAGTAGGACTCTTTACATGATGTGGAAAGTGAACCTGGATCATCAGAGTCGAAGACGAATGATTCCCCCCAATTTGTACACCTTTTGTTTCTATTACAATATTTCAACAACAAACAAACAAACAAACTTTCTTTTACTTGCAGCTCCTATCCTTTTAGCTTTTTTTTGGGCTTCTCGGACATGTTGCATGTAGTTTTACATTTTAAGAAATACTAGAAATCATAACATTAGTTTTATGTGATGCAGTTTTTTAGAACTAAAACTCAGCTATAACAGTGTTATAGCTGCCAGAACCACCTTTCTATACAAAGTAGGGCGACCCGGTCTCACACGCAACTCGTCAAATACCAACGCTTGGTCAGTGCCCCTCGGCATCTGATACCGACACACCAAGGCACCTTTTAAGTGTCTGTACGAGACACACCCAACTTTCAACTGACTCCAATATCATTAAAAGACAGTCAGAGCAACTGATGTAGTATAAAGAACGAGGAAGTCGTAGGGCGGGAAGAGTGGATGGACGGGTCAAACAAACACAGGACTTTCATGTTGACTTATTTTACCTTAGTTTTGTTATGTCACTTACATACTTTTGTAATGCCAGTTACATAACAAACTTAGTTATTTTAACCTAAACTAAGATCTTTTCCAAAGCCTACTACGTGGTTTGGTTGCCTAAACCTACCCAAGTAGTTTTGTTGTGTAAGTAAACCTAAAATCTAAGTAAAGGTATGTTGGGAGTATATTTTTAAAGGGACTGTACACATGTAACAAGCAGAAACTGACATGCCGTCCCTGACGTGCAAATCTGACATAGTTTGAAGTGTAGGGCCACTGACCAAGCGTCAGTATTTGATGAGTTGGGAGTGAGAAATGTGTTGACCGGGTTTAACTTAAACAATCCCCTCAATGAAATAGTGAACTGACAAATTGTTGATCTTCTCTTCAGCCCCTAAATCCACTTGTTACTCCAGTGTTGATTAAATGAAAGTGAAAGCAGCATTTGTGTATTATTGAAATGCCCTTGTTGAAAGACGCTAATTGTATCAGCTGAGAAATTTTATAAGCACATGCTCATGAATATCTTAAGCAGAAATCCTCTCATCGCGGCTGGCCTCTGGTTTTTAAGGGCTCCGGATAAATGAGTAGAAAAAACAGAATTGATAGCAGAATTAGTGAAGATTAATGCAGAAACAGCTCCGTTCCCTTTTGTTTTCCCCTGTTTGAAGCCGCCCTCCCCTCCCAGCCTGACAAACATGCAGGGCAGCTCAGCCAGCCAACTGCACTCGTAGCCCCGGCCAAGCGGGAGCCTTGTGCCTGCATTGCAGAGGCTGTCGGGACACAGATTGATTTGTAGCTATTGAGACAACACTGATACGTTACTGAGAGCACCGACGTCAGCAATCGCCTTCCGATTTTTAAGTGGGAGGCTGGACTGTTGAAGAGAGAGAGGAAGACATGAGGTGAGGAGTTTTAGTACTGGAATACCTTCACCTTGCTGTCTTCTTTGCTATTTCCTATCCAGCATACTAACGCAGACTGTGAATCACGTCTGTTATCACAGCGCCATTCTTCACGGCATTTGAGAAATGACTCTGCGAAAAGAGCACCCAGTGTGAATTTTAAACCAGGCAATAGCTGAGAAAAAAGAGCAACTAGCGTGTGTCGCATTATTCTTTCTATCAAATCTTCAGATTCTGTTCTCACTGTAAACAGAACAAGGACGAAGCAAGCTGATTTCGAAGGCTTATGTTCGGCTGGAGGAGCCGTGCAAGGCTACCGAATGCAATCAGCGGTAAAAGCTTTATTTTCAAGGTAATGAACCCTCCTCGGGGTATGTGTGATTTATGCTCCCTATTCAAACCACTTTGAATCACCCAGAACTGCCTCTGATTCAGTACTGACCTTAGAATACCTTTCTCCTCCTCCTGCTACCAACACAAAGATATTCTTTAGTTGTAACTGTAGCCTCCAGTTTCTTTTTGGGGTCAAATAAAGCTCTATTATCTTGAACTATATAAACGCTTTCACAAAGATGCAGCTTCTTTTATCAGCTGAGAAAATGATGTCTGTCTGTGTTGTACTGCACAGAAAGGTGTTCAAATAAAGCCCAAGAACATTATTCACAAAATATCTCTCTGTCCTTGACTCCCTCCGTTTGCACATGCGGTGCTTTAAGCCATGAAATACAATTACAGAGGATCAACAGTGATAACCGCACCTCTCGTGTGAGCATGTGAAAAGAAAAAGGAAACATGGTTACACATTATATTTAACAGCTTTCCCTATCTACACTATCACTCAGTTGAATGGGGGGAAAAAGAGAAACGCATTGCCTCGGTTAAAGAAATCAAATCAGTTTCATGACACTGGAGGATTGCAGGGATTTACCTCCCGTGACAGATAACATGCATGGGTACAGATTATTGGAAGATGAGGTTCAGGTGCTGGGAGGAATTATAACATCATCTCTGCTGGTTTTCACTGCTTCCATGTTTCAGCGTTTATGGAAAAAATAAATATGAGTAATAAGTAATGGTTTTGCTTGATCAGCTGGGGAAACGCAAGAAGACATTAATATCCTAACTGATCTTGAAAATGAATCATGTCATTAATCACATACGAGGGCTGCCCTGCATGGGGGTTTGGATGTCTGTTACCTGTGAGATGACAGTGCTGACAGCTGAGCCACTGTGCTGCCCACAAACAGCACTCTTTCAAGCTCAACATTGCTTGTTCCTTTCCAGCCAGGGGATTTAGTACAGACATGCATGGTGTCCTGATACACTTTTGACTACCTGACCTTTAGCCATGTACCATCACAATAAGTCTTCCAAGCGGAAATATGTTGCTTTTTCATTGCATCCCAAAATAACTAATATGAATTACTTGTCAGTAACATTGCATGGGGAAAAATGGTATGACCATTCCATGACCTGACACCTTTAGGGTTTGCATAGGCTTAGGCACAACAGGTAATTGGTTAAGGTCACAAACAATCTTGCCAAGGGTTGTAAGAACTAGCTGGTCAAGGCTAGTGAAAGATCGTGGTCATAATGAAACTGGTTTGACTGTCAGGAAGTGAACGTCAGTGTCCTGTGTCCAACCCCAAATGCATTTGCTCTTGACAGACATGAGTAGACTAATAATTCACATGGCTTATAGAGGGCCTTGTTAGATAAACATACAGGTCAAGTGCTTACCGGCTGTATTATACTGCTGTGAAGAGGATTTTCAACATTAGGCATTTAACAAATGCTGTCATTTTTCTTGTGAGGACAGTCTGCCTTATACCTCGCACGGCAGCTGGATACTTGCAATATCCCGAGATCGCGCAAGAATCCATCTTTTCAGGTTTCAAGTAATACGTTTGTATATTCAAACAGATAGTAGAAAAACAATGTGTTTTTTGAACACTAAAGCATGTAAACATGTTCTAGTAGAAACCTAAGATACAAGTATGAACCTGGAAAATGAGCTGATATGTCCCCTTTAAAGTTACATTTGAATAAGTTGTAACAGGTTAAAGCAGGTCAAGGCTGAGGTTATACTGGGAGACAAGGCTAAGTTAGGAGCAGAGAGCGTGGCTGATGAAATCGCCAGTCTCTTGAGAGCATGCAGCCTAAGACGCTGTGCCAGCCAAGTTCACAAATAAACACCAACAAACTCTCCAGCCTCTGTTTGTGTTCTCTCCTCAGGCGTTATATGACTCAAATCTGCAAAAAAGAAAAGTGTCCAGGATGTTATTCCGGGCCGCGGCTGGCTCCAGATTTGACACTAACTCGGAAGACATTGCAGAGCTGCTCTCACACTTCAGCCAGAGCTCTGTCAGCGGGTAACGGAAAAAGGAAAAAAAAAAATGGAAGAGCAGTGAAAGTCAGTCGCCAATTACTAGATTCTGACTCAGAGCTGGGCCATTAATCAAAACTCTGAGCTCTGTCAAGGCTCTGCATCACAATCCGCTGCAACAAGCTGCACCAGATGGATAGATACTGTCGATACAGATAGATGGAGGGATAGATAGATATTTCCTGGAGAGAGGAAAAAAAAATGCAGACAGATTGGGATTCGTACAGCTGATGAGCAGCCATGACAGATTCAGGCAAACTGTCCTCTTCCTCCTAATTAATGTCAGATCTGTAGCTCAGCTCCACCTGCGGCCGCTGGCAGCCGCGCAGCTCGCCGGAAAAACTCCCAGCCACCAGCTGATGTAGGTCAAATCCTCCATTTGGCGCGCTTCCTTCCACTGACAATATTTTTCACACCGCGCCCGTGTGCCAATTAGTCTTTTATTTAGTAGGTTTGAAGCTTTTGTACGCACAGCACGTTGTGGAATGAAAGACACAATGTGCTGCTATGTGTCCTGGTCACCTGAGTTTGTTTCACTCGTGACTGCAGGGGTGAGAAGGAGACCACGGTCAGCTATTGGCCTCTGGGCAGGATCTGCAGCCTCCGGCGCTGATGCATGAATGATGGGATTTGTCCGTGAGTTTCCATACTGTCTTAGTGAAGAACAGATCTTGACAGAAGATCTGTCGCTTTCTAGGCAATGTTATATTTTGGACAGTTCATATTTTTTAAAGAGAATTACGAGTGCAACACGCCTCACTCCTGAAGCTGAAAACCTGATGAATCCATTAATCCATTACTTACAAATCAGTTATCTTATTTCCATGATCTTGTTCAGTACAAACGTTTTTGTAGTTGTGACTTCATCTAAATGTACATTTATGCCCTGCAGTCTGTTGATTGTTTGATTCAAATACAGAATTATGCTGTTATAAGCATTCCTTATTGGGGTAATGAATCATGATTGTTTCTTTCACAGGCTTTCAGTAAACTTTTAACGTGAGGTAAACACACTATTATGGCATGAGCTGACCATTGAATGATGATGCTTTTAGTGACCGGTAAGGGAAGCTTTGCTGCAAAAAGCCACTGATTGTGCATGATATGTATATTATTAAGAAGGTTTCCAACAGAAAACAGTGTGAGAGAGTGTAATTCATATATTGTAAACTTTGCATAAAGTCCAATCTAGATTTTGAGAGGATAGTATAAGCGTGTTTGTGTTGTTTAGCCGAGTCAAGGAGCTGTCCAAAGACATTACCTGTGGGAGAGATGCACAATGATGACCAGGCAGTTTGGTGAAGAGCACAAAGAATAAGGTTCTACTGGCAAAGTTCATAGAATCTCAAACTATTTAGAAAATAATCTATGTTTGTTCACTTTTAGAAACACTAGACCAGATGTGTGTCCACATGCAACTGGCATACGTTTGAGGAAACTATGCTCCTATTGTCAGCATGTACCACATGTATTCAGTTGTGTTGAAACGACTATTTTCTACAACCTTGGACACTCGACACTTGGACTTTGTTGTGCTGCATAACAGATGTCAGCAAAAATTGTAAATGACTTGCTGTCTCTTTACAGACAGCCAGAGACATAACTTAATGTCCCTTCAACATGTAGAGGTTTATCACAGCTACAGAAACTTATCATACAAGACGCTCTGACCTCAATTTTCCCTGTGTAACAGAACCATAGCTCATACCGCAGCGTCCCGTTTTAGCTCATGGAGCCATGTTTCGTCCTGGAAGCTTCTTGTAATCTCACCGACCATGAGGTGAGGTTGTAGTCCCCTTATTCATTTAGTTGATTCATCTATCAGCTGTCTTCAGGACCCCCTCCTCCACTGCTCTATAAATTACCCCTGAGGTAAGATTAAAGCCTTTATTATTACCCGGCAGGTATAGGAGCTCCTGCAACAACCTCTAACCAAAGTCACCTGGACACAATGCCCTGACCTATCAGGATTCTGCATCTGCCGGGTAAATATGTAAGAATGTTAATTATGTGGCCGTTGAACAGTCATGGGTAATTAAACCTTTGGTTTAGTTAGGCACCTCGTCTAAATTACGAGGGGTATTTTAAGGTGCAGGGCATCTTTAGGTGCTTCTTTCGCTCCTTATCTCGCTTCCTTTCTGCTTCCTCGTTCTGCTTTTACATGCACGGATAACTCTGTTCCGCTTACTGAAGAAAATAAAGCGGCTGAATTAAAATTTCAGCTCATATTCTGATTATGAGAAAGTTAAGATGCCCAGTGGCTTCCCCACATATTAAACTGGCTGCTGTAGCCTGGAAACATCTCACTGCAGTCAGTAGAGCCATCCCAAGCACATTCAACTCACACAGCATTGTGGGCTTTTGAGATCCTCTTTTAGTGTTTTATTTATCAATGCAAACAAAGTGTCTCAGCCTAATCCCTCAAACATCACGGACCAAACTCATGCTGTGCAGCCAAACAATGTTCAAACCAACAGAACTGTATTGTATATTCTCATAGAGATCACACAGTTGTAAAGAAACCAAATATTTCAGGCTGAGTTTTGAGGAAATGTGTATAAATGAATGCACAGGACATCTAGAACATTATGATGTTTGATCTATGATGCATCCATAAAAAACATAAAAAACCATGGAGTGTTGGGTATGCATATTTAAAGCTTCAATGAAGAGTTGGAACAAGCTGATACAGAATGATGATGTCAAAAAACATTACATAAGATGACTTTTCCAACATTAAAGCTGCATTAATTGTTTTTTGGCCACTTGAAGGCAGTCCATATTCACTCTCTTTTCAGCTCAGGTTTGGTCTCTTTAGCTGCTAGATGTTCCACTTTTTACTTTTAGTCTCTAACGTTATCTGCTGCGTGATGCTGGGCAGGTAGAGTACAGTTTACCTTGCATGGCAGCTGGATTACAGCGATGTCACAAGAATCACGGGATCACATATCCAATCCATCGTCTCAGGCTTCGGCAGGAGCTTGATTAACAGATGGTTCATCAAGTATTTTTTCAAAGTGCCTGCCCTTTTCCAAACAGTTTCCATTAACGGCTTCTCAGATGGTTCTGTGTAACAAACCATCTGGCGTGTCGGGTTAGTGTACAGCGGGTTTATCCAAACTTCTTTCACTGAAAATGGGGTTGATGATAATGAGATGCAGGGTGGAAAACCCCCCAAAAAAGGTCAGACGATAAGTCTTTGTGGTTTTCTCACTACATGCAACTTGTTTCACCGAAATTATTTTTATTAGAAATGGTCATTTCACAAAAAATATTTGCTTTAAAAGCAACTGTGTTTACATAGAGCTTTTTTTTTTTATAGTAATCAGCCCGATCAAACTAAAAGGCATCTTTAAACCCCTGATTCAGAATGAACTGGTCCATAGGGAGATCTTTTTATTTTTAAAAGGGCTTTTAGAATCCTTTAACATATTTTATCCCACATATAAATGAAAAATGCTCCTTTTATTACGTTCTGTATTCTGAGGATTCACACCCTTTTGGAGCATGTTTACTCTCTTCAGGTAAGTCAAAGATGTTCCCCACCAGCTGGGATTGTCCAACGTTTTCTCTTTTACATGCACACTTAACGTCTGTTTCTCAGTAGTAGAGCGTCATTCCCAGGGGTCCCATCTTCAGTAAATTTATGTTTAGATTCAGGGGGATACTGAATCTTCTCCTGTTTAACAAGTGCAGCAGTATACGGATCAAACCAGTAGACCAATATAACACAAAGCGCTTAATCCCGGTCCATTTTTTTTTTTTTTTTTTTTTAAGTGGAGGTTGCAAACAGAGCACATTATCTAACGATTGTATCAAGAACTCCTGAAAATAGTCAATCTTGCTAATTACAGGGAGAGAAAACAAAAAGAAATACAGGCTGGTGATATTCTATATTTTTCTTATTGTCAACAAACCCCATGAAAAGACCAAAAATGAATTGATCCTACCAATAATAAGTATTAACTATGTGTCTAAACAGGCTGTTCTCACACACTGTTTGTAGCTATATACCTACGAAAAGTAAATGCATTGTAATTTTTATATCCCACAAAATCAATTTGTATATAATCCACTTAATTGTGAACAAGGAAGTATAAAGAGCGGCAAACTCCACACAAGGAAAAAGTCGGGCTGAACGAGTGGCTCAAAAAATACTTTAATCCAGAAGACCAGTGTTTGTGTCCCGTGTGAAATCAGAAGTCAATGTTGATTTATTTGTCACGTAACTTCCATACTTAAGTAACGCCACATCCGGTGTTATTTTAATCCAAACCACAATCTTTTCCTAAACCTAACTAAGTAGTTTTTGTCACATTACTTCCACCTCTTCTGGTGAGGCGTAACTTATCTATGATCTTTCCTAAACCTAACTTGTTTAGTTGTTTCCTGTGAAGACAGAAGTTTATTTTGAAAAGACTGGAGTGGAAATTCACACTGGACATTTGTAGGAAAACTTTCATAAGATATCATACGAACCGTTGTAAGATATTACGTTGATCTAAAGCCTGATATATCTTCTTCCTCTGTGCCATAGAGCTCCATTGTTGTCCAGAACTATTAAAAATGTAGAATAACATCGGCCTTATCCTTTAAAGTCACTATGTGTAATTTAACATTTCTGAGTTTGGCGCCAACTAGTGGTTGAAACAAGAAGACATTGTAGTATAAACCAATGCTATACCACAGCTCTTCCCCATGGATTGGACCTGGCTACACTGACATTAATGTCTCACATTACTCTCAGTTTGTCTACGAACAAAAATATTGTAGTAATATTTTGCTATTTGCTATAATCACATAAAGATGCTACACACAGGGGCTTTAAAAACCAGATACCAGCTCGTCAGTGGTGATCGTTATTTCTATTCCAGACATCTGACCAGAGGAATCTCTGCTGTGCTGCTGGAGGATTTTATTCCCCAGTGTTGAAAACCTGCGGTGAGACTTTAAAGAGCTGCTGCTAACCCTTCTGAAAGAAAGACTGATCCCCAGGATGATCTAAATGTTTCATAGGCTTTCCACCCTGACAAGAATACAACTGTTTTATGGGAAACTGTGAGCAGTGGAAATGACATAAGGTCATGGAAATGGTCAAATATTGAATTTTGGCATAATGTTGGAGAAGGCAGGTCCGATTCAAAAATATCTATCTAGTTTTTTCTATTTTCTGAGTTATTTCATTAAATGACATCAAACAACAAAGTTTCATCAGCGGTATCTCTCTCTCTACAGGGCGTTAGGTGATTTCAGTCCTGCTCAGATCATCATCTGGTGTTGAACAAAATTACTGACTCATATAACCAACATCTGGATTGCTGTGGTCATATAACCGGTGGCGGGGCACAGCTGCATCGACTTGATGAGACTTTAACGGTCCCTGAAGGCCATGCAGGGGTTTGCTACAGTAGAAATAACAAGATTGAGCAGGTGGAAAAAGATTAAAAATACACACAAATGGAGTATTAGAAACACAATAAAATATATATATATATATCAGAATAAGCCAGCATCAAAGGTGCACTGAAGTACAGTTTGTTGCAGTGAAAGACGAATATGTGTGTGCTGAAACTGCTGATGGAGTCGCTTAAAGTTGGAACTTTTGATTGTTACTGTGGGTGAAGTTGTTTCATGGTTCTAGGATTACCCAGAGTTCCCTCAAATATTACTTTTCCATCTGGATAACTGACTGAAATGGGCCGGTGTTTATGTGGAAAATCGAATTACTGCCCTCCCCTGGTTATACTAACGCTGCTCAGAGAGGCCTAAAGGCTGGTAATAAACCTGGGGCAACATAAATTGGAAATGTTCCTTGCAACAGGCAACAAATTGAGCCACAGGCCCCCTGAAAAATGGATTCAAATACTTCCAGGAAATAAGATCTTCCAATGTGAAATGTATATGGGTAAAACCAAATTACTGTCCTCCCCTGGCAAATGCCATCCAGACAGAGCTTTACTATCCCTCCTTCTTCCTTTCTCTGCAGCGGCTATGTTTTACATTCCTCTCAGAAGGGGTCGGAGGAGAGTGATGGCTATTTGTTGCAACGACTTGCGCAAACAGGAGGAGGCCCCGGGAAGATGAACGCCTTCAACATGCACGGTTCAAAACAGGTCACACAAGCAAAGCAAAGAACAACCGACCTGCAGGGAAACAATGAACAATGGGGAGCCGATAAATCCTACATTATCACGATGACTGATGAAGTTAATTAAAGTATCAGCGGCTTAGCGAGGGAGGTAATCCAAATTCATAAATAAGCAGCTTCTCTGGCCCTAATGAGCCTGTTTGTGGCAGACTCATCTGCGTATTTTCTCTCCACAATCCAACAAAGAGAAGTCTGGAACAATCCCGCGGGGAGCGACGCCTACACTTTAATATGTTGTTAGCGTCTCGAGCAGTCGGCGGCAGGGGCACCTCATCTCCGTCTTCAACACTTAACCGAATAAAGCGGCCGCGTGAAAGCGAGCAGACAGGAGAAGGAGTCGGTGGTAATCAAGCAGCTTTAATGTGGGTTTGCAGCGGGGGAACGCCAGCAATCAGCTTAAAGACAGAGCGCGCTGTCCAACCTGGAACAGGACATAATCAGGTCTCAAATCCTGCTGATGTGAGTGAGTGTTCTTATATTTCTGCACTTGTGAGGATCACATTTATGAAGAGGAGTTTGAAGTTTTCTTGTTTAGCGGCAACTTATCTCTGTAATTAGCTGTAGCGCTGAATTTACTGTAGGTTTAGGAATAAGATGTGATTAGTATTAAGTTTAGCTCAAGTTTGGGGTCAGATTACGGTATTTAAATGTATTTTAAATTGAGGAGATTGATAGTAATAGCTCTGTAGTTTCAAATTTTGATTATTAGATAGGTAACATTTCTGTTCAACTTGCAAGTTTAAAAATCAGAAAAATCATTTTCAAACACTGGCATATGCAGGGTACCATATGTACATTTTGACTTCATACTGCCAGCCAGTTCCCATCCAGTTAAGTCCATTTAATAGCAGGGTGTCACCATGAGATGACGCTTCCTTCACAAAAACATATAAACAAGCTGAAGTACACTGAAGAATCATGTATCATGTATGTTTTTTTATTTCTATTTTGGCCACTTGTGGGCAGCAGATCAAGTTAACACACAACATCATGGCATTTTATCACATTATAAAGTTGTTATGCTGAATGTGTAAGCAAACAATTAGCGAACAAGCTGGCAAAATAGTACAAACATAACTGGTAAAACAATTTATTTTATATATTAGTAAATATTCCACTTTCTCTATACCAGCTGCTATCTTTGGCGCTGGGCAAGGAGCATAGAGTGGTTTGTCAGAGCCGAGCAGAAAACAGCTGAGCAGGGATTTCTGGCATGACTTCACCTACTTCTCAGGTGTGTCGAGAAGGGAGTCTCAAGAGGTCAAAACTCCAGCAAACACTTGCAGTATAAACTTTATTGTGAGACCAACCCTGCTGCAACTGGAAATGAGGTTGGTGAGACGAAAACCAAAAGAATTAAGCTAAAAGAGTCAGTAGAGCTGCAGAGTTGGTGATAACTCTTTGTGGGGTTGTCACTACAAATGACACCTCTCATATGAAACATAGCATTTTGCTCTATTGTCAACATATGATAATGAATGCAGGTTTAATGTACTGATTCCAAAGATATAGATAATGGTTGTAGAGGAAAGTTTAGGAGATCACCAAAATGGTGTTATATATATTGGGTTATCCTCTGAGTACCATGAATAATTCAACCCTGTCTCCTACAAAAGTACGGTCCCATACAAGTAAACTGCATTCTCAATTACGTTTCCCGGATTACAGTTGCAGTTTTAAACACGTGGTAAATGTTGCAAATTGAAACAAAACAAAACAAAAAATGCCACAAAACTACTTGGTCAGGTTTAGTAAAAAACAGCATGGTCTTGGTTTAAAATGTTTGTTACGGTATTTAGGTAGGGATGTTAATTTAAATAAGTGAAAGTAGACTTTTGGTTTCACACGGGTGAAAATCCTGTGTTTGTTTGACCCATCCATCTACCCCGACTTCCTCCTTACGCGGACTTTTGTGGACTATCATTACAAACTTATTACGTCAAAAACAAACAATCTGCAGCACAATGTGTTTCCACTGAAATGTATTTCAC
>CAKAOI010048169.1:18422-40856 GCA_916701655.1 Sebastiscus albofasciatus
CTCTCATATGAAACATAGCATTTTGCTCTATTGTCAACATATGATAATGAATGCAGGTTTAATGTACTGATTCCAAAGATATAGATCGGCGACAAATTGGTGGACAAATCTGAATACATGCAGATGTTTCCATACAGGATATGAGGGATCTCTGAATGGTTTAATGCCTGAAAATGATGTGAATCATATGTTGCAGCCTTCACAGTCACCACATCTCAACGCCAAAAGGAGATTTTGGAGTGGCGTGTTGGACAGCGCTAGTAGCACTAAAGCTGTTCTGGATGCTTGTGATGGAAAATCAATGTTACTAAGACACTTTATGTTGGTTTGTCCCATTACTACCCACAACAAATCACATGGAAATCGAGCAATACAGTTCTGAAATACCTAATAAAGTGTGTAAATGTTGATATAATAATGGTTGTAGAGGAAAGTTTAGGAGGTCACCAAAATGGTGTTATATATATTGGGTTATCCTCTGAGTACCATGAATAATTCAACCCTGTCTCCTACAAAAGTACGGTCCCATACAAGTAAACTGCATTCTCAATTACGTTTCCCGGATTACAGTTGCAGTTTTAAACACGTGGTAAATGTTGCAAATTGAAACAAAACAAAACAAAAAATGCCACAAAACTACTTGGTCAGGTTTAGTAAAAAACAGCATGGTCTTGGTTTAAAATGTTTGTTACGGTATTTAGGTAGGGATGTTAATTTAAATAAGTGAAAGTAGACTTTTGGTTTCACACGGGTGAAAATCCTGTGTTTGTTTGACCCATCCATCTACCCCGACTTCCTCCTTACGCGGACTTTTGTGGACTATCATTACAAACTTATTACGTCAAAAACAAACAATCTGCAGCACAATGTGTTTCCACTGAAATGTATTTCACACTGTGGTTTTGTTGTATGGAGACAATTTTTAGGAGACCGAGCTGCTTATAAAGTGTGTACATTTTGACAGAATAATGGTGCTAGAGGGAAGGTCAGGAGGTAAGCAAAATGATGCTGAGTTATCCTCTGGGTACCATGAATAAACCATGGGAGTCCCAAAAGTGTTTGATGGACAGAAATATAAACAGACATCAACAACTTTAGGCTGTGCTGATAACCAGGCAACCGAATTCAATACATTATATTGGCATGTGTATAGCAATACATTTATCATGTGAGTGAGTATCTGCTCAGCAGTCAATCCATCCCACAGCCTGAAGCTGAACCCACGACACTGAACCCGTTCCTGCCAGAGTGTTTGGATAAATCATCAGGAATAAATAAATACACATCCATACTGCGCAGTTCCCCCTCAGGGATCACTAAAGTTCCTATCATCTCTGACTCCTCAGAGCTTATCCTCACCCCAAGCCCTCCTCCTCCAGCCCTGGTCTCTGTCGGGTCATAGTGAAATGTGTTGTATACAGTTGTCAGGTTGCCATGGCCTGACCCCTGACCTCTACACTTTTTAATGCTTGTAATTCAGAAAATGAAGCTGACTTTTGGACCATATAGGACCAGACAAATAAAAGAAATAATATATTCATGGATCAAATGATTTGCATTACCATGGGGTGAATGATGTGCAGAGCTCACCCGTCTAAAAAGGATTCCCCATGGAGTCCAGTAAAAACCAATTTACCCTCCACTTGATGAATTCTCAGAGGTCCCTGCAGAGGGCCGGACGGACAGCATTTATCTCCCATTGGAGACCTCTATGAAAGCCCAATAAATTACCTCCTCCTGCATGAATTAGTAAGCACTGTAATCTATATGGAGGACATTAACATACTGAGCCCCCGAGTCCTCCTCCTCACCGAGCTAAATCTCCAGGCAGCATAAGTCAGCAACAGTCGCTTCATTTATTCATGAAGGGGCCTGTGGTCTAATGTGGACGACTGGAGGAGGTTTATCAACAGCAGCGGTCTGTCTGTGGAGGGTCTGTTAAACCAGACACTGCATTAAAGACTACATCCTGTCAAGGGAATGGAGTGGGCATGGAACGCACATCCTAAAGCCAAATGTTAACTTCCTTTTCAAACATTTTCTTGGATACTTTGTAGTTGTTTAGGGCCACAGAAACTGGTAATGCAGTCTCTCTTTAAAGGTAAAGCCTGTGATTTACCAATCCATGTTCCAGCCCTTTGACGCGAAGAATACGATTTCAGAGAGAAGCGGCCAAACTTCTTGGGCTCACCGTTATGGCGCGTTCACACCAAACACGAAGCAAACTTTTCGTGCGGTGCGATCACATACAAAGTCAATACAAAGAGGCGAATAGACACAAGTTCAGTATAAACAACAACGCTGCCGTATTAATGCCTAGATGATGTTATGTTGAGTGTTGATAGAGCATCTACAATTTTAGCATAGCCTAGCCCTGATCGATACAAACCCCATTCAGGAAAAAAAGTATTTTAGAAGTTGTTTGCTTGACGTCTTGCGGACAGACTTGGCAACAGCGACTTTTCACAAATCGGCATCATTATGTCATTATTTCGGCATACTGCTGATTCGTTTATTGCAATTAAATCACAGCAAAATCTGTTTATTTTGGGTTCATACCACTGTAGTCAACATTAACTCAGCCGGTGTGTGGAATACAGCTCAGTGAAAAGGCTCCAGATGATGTTATGAACCCAGACACAACGCGGTTTGGTTTTTCGATGCATCTGGGACTTGCACAACATGTACAAAGCAGCAACCGTTGATGAAACGTTGGTATCTACATGGAGGTGAGCCTCTCCTCCTCTCCGGTGTGTCTATAGCGCAAATGAATACAAATGATTCTGTGGTCAAACTCACATGAGTAACGAAAGGTGAAAACTCGATTTGCGTTTGGTGCGAACGCAGCATTAAAGACACGCTGAGGAGCTTAACCACGTGGAAGGAGCTCAGAGAAGAACTGCTCCTTCAATTAGAAAGGAGCAAACAGAGGTGGCTGAGCATCTGATCTGAAGGTATTCTGGACACATCCAGCTGGGAGGAGACCCCGGTGTAGACACAGAACATGGTGGATTACAAAACCCATCTATACCCTGAGATTGCCTCCAGCTACTCCAGGAAGAAGTGGAGGGCGTGTCTGGAGCACTGCCTCCACCGTGACCTGGACCTGGACAGCAGTGGAGAATGCAACCATGGATGATAGCTGAATAGCTGTGGTGATGAATCCTCGAGGAGGACTCTCTGCTTTATTGCTCTCGCTGCTGTTTTGAGTGTTGTTACAAAAGATCGTCTTTGAGCCTTTTCAAAACTGCTGTGTTGCCTTGACAACAGATCACATGCCAATTTTTACAAGTGGACTGGTGTTGAGACATGATGTGATACATTATCTCTGAATGGTGGCTGCAGTCAAAGCTGGTCAAAAGGCCCTGAAGTCTAAACAAAGTTAGAGTTGTGTTTTTTCAGTTGTAGAAATGGTAACAAGAGAAGAACTAGTAATAGAAGTTGTCATAGTAGTAGCAATGGCGTTAGTGGTAGGGGATTTCTCCCCTCTCGTCTTTATATACCTGCCTCTGCTCATTATTCTTGTCCCCGGTAGGGACAATATTTATCCCCCCTCATAGTGATTAATGCTACTTCATCAATAGACCATATCAACTACCTATGTAATGTGCTGAAGCATGAGAACAACAAGAAAATCAGGAATGGACTTTCACTGTCAGCGCTCGTGCTCGTGTGACAATTGAGATGACACAGGATATAGGCTATACATGATGATCCTGTTTCCACTGATCCATGGACCAGGTGTTGCCTCCTTCACTGCCCAGAGATTTTCAGAGATGTGGGTGAAAGAGGGGAGACACGTCACAGATGACCCCTCCACAGGAAATCAGAAGAAGACACACGTCCGTCATCAAAGCAGACTGTAGGCATATACTGTAGCCTATTTATTTTATGTTGGCATCTTGTGCTATTGCATTTTGAGATTATTTTCGAAATATTGAAGTTTATAAATAAATGTTTTGGTACGTCTGGTTGAGTGGTGCTATCCATGGTCCTGAAATGGGGACCTACAGTAAGTGTCCACATGAGGAATGGGAAAGGCAAGAGAGGGAAAATATCACGCTATTTGATTAATTACATTTTTAAAAAGTAATTAAAATATTCCTCCAAATGTAGTGGTTATGTTCAAATTCTGAAATTGTTTTATTAAAGTTCACAATTATTCTGTAAATGTTACTTTAAAAGCTAAAAGAAATAGCCTTCATAGTCTATATAGGCCCACAGTGGTTCATGATATATTTTCATAAATAAAAACATTTTATTATTATTATTATATTATTATTATTATTTTTATTATTATTATATTATTTTTATTATTTTTATTATTATTATATTGTTATTATTATTATTATATTATTATTATATTATTATTATTATTATTATTATTATTATTATTATTATTATATTATTATTATTATTATTAGTAGTAGTAGTAGTAATAGTAGTAGTAATATTGTAGCAATATCAGAAGAGTAGAAGCAGCTAAGTGTTATTGGTATGATCTTATCTGCATGGCTAGGTATCACATGTTGGACATGAGAAAACTGGTTTATTTTTTTTTGATTGAATCCACGGTGTTGGATTAGCAATTATGATACAAATGAAAAAAATATATTTTTTCCTCTCTTTGGTCCGATTTCATCATTAGTTTAGAGGCTGAAAGTTATTTCTATGACAAAAAAGATTCATCAATCATCAAAGATCAGAGGAGGAAAAGGGTGAGAAGATTTTTCTTCGAGACACAAGTTTATTAGAGCTGGAGGAGATATAAGGGAGGTGAATCATTTGATGAAGATATGGCATTTCAGTTTATGATGGAGGATCAGAGGAGCAAATGTGATTCCGCTGACTCTTTGGGCGACAGGGCGAAGCCTCTGGTTGAGTTTGTCTGGAGCTTTCCAGCCCTGTCATACATATTCATATCGTCAGAACACATCCACACGGAGATGAGCCCAGCGTCCTGTAATGACCACGGCCATTAACGACACCATCAGTGTAGCAGACTCTCCGTCAACATTAGCGCCTGTCCTCGGGCAGCGTCATCTCATTTCCATCCAGATTTATTGTCATCCTCAACACACTTTATGTTGCAGCAACAAGGTACGGACGGACACACGCAGCTGAAAACGTGGAGCATAAACACCAGCAGACACATCAGCCACATATGATTGATGAGCAGCACCCGGCAGCTGTTGCTATGTCACCCCAACAGTGTCACACAAGTGGGTGGGACTCAAATCCAGGGTGACCAATGAGATCGTTTGGCCTAATCTAAAGGAGAAAAAACCTGCAACACATATAAAACTGGGGATGTACTCGTAAAAAAGTCCCAGGACATCACTTCTGCAGAGGGCGCCAGGACAATACTCTCGTAAAAACAAAACAGTAAAAATATAGAAATCAAGTTCTGGAAGTGAAACCGCATGAGTGAGCAAAAGAAGGAAGAGGAAGAGGAAGAGGATGAGGAGGAGGAAGAGGGGGTGACGTGGAACTATTTAGCTGTTTACCCTCTGCAGTAATGAGACAGGGCTGGAGTGAATCACTCCATTAGGAAGCTGGCGTAGAGGCAGGTTTATCAAGTCGTGCACCGACTGCGCTCCTTTTAAATATACAAACACTGACGTTAATTAGATCAGGAGGATTCCCGCACAGACTTAAATGACAGGATTAATAATCCACTCTAATGCTTAGGACACAAACTGGAGAGTCCTGACCCACCTCTGTGGGTTTTTTGCCACGGCCGTAGAGAACACCCAACACATTTCACAGCAGGAGAGAGACGACTGGACTCTGATGTGACAGAGTAACACAATATATTCCTGCTCTGGAGGACTGCATCACAATAACCGTACCTATTCTATACATGATTGCACAATTACCAAATATATTCGTTTCTCCTTCATAACATTGGGCTTGTCTTTTTACATGTGCATGCAGGAAGCCAATAAAAATTCACAGGAAGATTAAATATTCACAAAGTAATAGTGTTTCTTAGTGGTATTATTGTTGTTGGCGACACTGTCGCAAAGACAACCGGATCGCTTTTGGTTTTCCTTAGAGCCTACTACTAACGACAAATTTAGCGACTTATTCAGACCATCAGGGAAAAAGCAAGAAATAATTTATACATATATACAGATATATTATATTGTAATTCATTCCCAATGCTGCTCAGGGTAATCACAGTCACACAGCAGGTGCTCTCTCCCTTGCTGCAACCGACACAACCACTCAACTTTATGCCAATGAATGTGTGATGACGTCCCAATATGCAAATTAATGTATGACATTATCTGGCAACTTTTAGTGACTTTTGGAGCTAGTGCTAACTACTTTCATTGGAAATCGTTTATCAGCTGTACTGATAGATAACTGATCATTGCATTCATCAAAGCATATGCTGAAATCTGGAAACATGATAGCTTTGTTACTGCTAGTGAGATGGACATATTTATATGAGCTATTTGTATCTTTCTTTAAATTCTCTTGGATGGAATTCTTCACACCTCAAGAAAAAAAATCACACTGGAACCGCCCTACTCTGCCTCTGATTGGCTGGTAGGGCAGGTCATGCGTTTTTTAATAGCAGGGAAAACTTTATACTGCTATCGGGAAAGTCTGATGACGCCGTTCTGCACAATTATTAGCCACATGCTTCTGTTCATTGCAGAGAGAGTGTGTATTTTTGTTTGTTTTTGGGATAACAGGCTGTCCTACAAATGTGCTTTCGGTCCAAAGGGATATTTTCGGACTATTGGAGTTTCGGAATAATGTACTGTCGGAACAATAGCAAAGCACCACGCGGACGTATTGGTGATGTCAAAAACAATTGTAATCCAGTAGAAAATATATTTCCCTCAAAATTTAATTGATGACGCAGTTTGGTCGTATGGGAACGTCATTTTTAGGAAACCAGGCTGTCTAGTTTGTGCAATAACATACCTTAGAACTGGAGGTCGATTAATGGGAGTTTTTACAACATTAAAAAAATAACAAATCTCACTGAAAAACAACAAATCCCCACACACCCTGGATGTCAATAAGTCTTCCTGCTTTTAGCCCGTAGCCTGCAGCTAGATGCTGGTGTGTGGAAGAAGATGGTTGTCTACAAATATTTGCCTGAATGACTTTGTGCTCTGAGGGCGTTTGGAAAGTGCTCACATGTTTGGAAACTAATGGCAGTGAAGCTAATGGGCGTATTGATTGCTTTTCAATTGGGGAGCCAGCAGCCTCACAAATTAGATGTTTTCAGCAGCTCTATTTATCATCCGAGAGGCGTGCATTGTCAGGCTGGAGAAGTTTGAACAACACATCACAGCGGCTTGATTCAATTTAAGTCAATTGCAGATGCCGAGGAGGCCTGGTGGTAAACTCAGGACAGATTTGTGGTATATTTACAGACACACATGGGAAATGTCTTTGGAAAAGTAACAGATATATAAAATGAATGTGTTCCTTTAATAGGGAGCTGGATGGTCAGGCCATTCAATTAAAACAGGGATGACTTCAGCAGGTTTTTGCAGCTTTTTGTTTGCTTCACATGAAAATGAAGATGCAGTTTTAATCCTTGTATAACAAAAGAAAATGTTAAGTCTTAGTTCTACTGCAATCTGAACTACAGAGAATACAGGACACAACAGCAAAATGCAAATGATACAACCTCAAAAAGTCTCATTGTTACCAAAACGCCAAGAACATAATTCAAACTGTCGTTTAATTTGGAGGACGTGTTGTTAAGCCTCCAACCTGAAACAACTGAATGGAATTTCATTTATAGAACATAAAAAATACAAACAAAAAAAAGCATTCATGAAATTAAACAGCAACATCTTTTTTCCAAAAACACGATTTGGTATGCTGGATAATCCACAGAGAACACTGTGATTAGTTTTCAGTGAGACTTTTTTTCTAAAATAAATGTTTGTCTGCTCTTTTCTTTGTTTTTATAAGTGCTGTATTTGTGTTTGACAAGTTTGATAGTTTTATTTCCACATTTCCACCTCTGTGTAGACACTGTCATTAGGATACGTTCTTCACTTCTAATGATCTACTACCTGATGATACTGTGTGTGTTTATTTTGGTTATATAAAGTTTTTTGTTTGCTAATGCTTGTTCAGAGAGTAAATACGAATAGAGTTAGAAAACGAAAACAGAGACAAGACATCTATTTAGTTTAGAGCAGGTAGAAGTGTCAGGAAGGATCCGCTAATAAATACCAGGTGTGCCACCACTTTATTGGCCTGTGACATCATCATAGCCAATAATTGATGCAACTGAGCGATCAGCTGACACACCTGATGTCAATTAGCTGTTTCCTGACACCTCTACGTACACATGAAAATAGCCTGGAATATGTAATCTCTATAGACAGATTATAAATGCAGAATCTGTAGGCAATGAGAGAAGATTTTGGTATCAGAAGCGTTCTGTTTTCCGTTTGCAGACTGAGTAGTATTGACCAATCATGTTTCAGCAGGCTTTGGTTGCATGCAGGTAAACAGTCTGTAATCTGGGAACCCACCGGCTATCGTCTGGTGATGATTTAGCTTTTTATTGGTTTGAAATGAGCATGCAAACTGACTACTTGTGAAACAATCCGGTCGTAGATGTCGTCTCTCAACTCCAACTCCAGTCTTGAGTCTCAAGTTGCTATAATCGGACTGTAAACAATGAGCAGTGCACGGAAAAGGAAGTCTCGTCCGGATATCAGCCGGCTACACCAGAAAGATTGGCCGTTGACCCCAGAGGCTAAATCGTTGTCAGACCGATAGCCGATGGGTTCATATATTGGTGAATATGAAACATAACAAAATTACTAAATCAAACATTTTCTATTTGTCCAAAAGAGCAGATGCAGATAAACACAAAAAGAGTTACACAGGAAGCTTTAAGCTTTGTGGAAACCGGGGTGTAAACTATGCAAAAAGGGCTGATCCATAATATTTTGTGCATTTTATGATACAGACAGTATACTGTGAAAAGAATGAAGTACCATAACATAATCATTTTTAGAGCTGAAATTGATTTTTTTAATGTTTTTTTTTTAAAATAGCATTAAGCATTGAGTCCTTGCTCCAGATTATTCGGACTGAGTAATCACCTTGATCCATAGATGGTGCTGTCTCACTGATAGACTGCAGCAGGGAAAACCTCTCAAGATTAATGTTTTAATTATGTTCTGATTAATTTTTACATGGAATTTGGTAATTAGAGTTTGATGAATCTTGAATAAAGCACATGGGCCGGTTCCCCCCACCGTTCATGTTTTTGATGATTAATCTGAAAGTGAGGCATTGTTTCACGGCCTCACGCAGTCAATCATTCTGTAATTTGGGGAGCAGGTCTGCAGGTACGTTTCATTTAGATGTCACATACGTGCTGACACTGTAACTCCCTGTAGGAACTTTTCTCCAAGCTTTCTTAATCCAAGAATAGGAAGGGAAAGGTCAGGGTTCAGGAACTGAAGAGCACCGCAGGAGCCCTGGAGCTAGAAGGGATTCTGAGTTCTCAGGGGCTCTTCAGGTATGAATACCATCTACCAAAATGTTCCACTGCAGTTCAGCCCTGTTCTCCAAAGCAACACATTCTCTCTTCCCTCTTGCGTTACTTTTGGACGGACCAGGGATGGCGTTTCAATAAACACTTGTTACATGCATAGTGTCCTTTCAAAATAAACTTCTGTTTTCACAGGAGATTTATGCAACACAACCACTTAGGTAGGTTTAGGAAACAGTCGTGGTTGACGTTAACTACACTGACTAGCGAATCTCAGGCCTGACGAGTCAAGATGAGTGACGTGACAAAATAAGTCAACGTTACTTTTGGTAACTTTTAGTCCCACCCGTCCGCCCATGGAATGAGAACGGGTTTTCCAAAGAGATGACCATTCTGTCTTTGTCAGAAAGCTCCTCACAGATCATCTTTAAGACCAGGGGTATTTTTTCGTGAGATTTTTCAAAAAACACGAAAATTGCAAATATAGCACAGCGAAAAATATACACTTTTTTTTTAAATGAGAAATTTTGCTCAGCTTTTGCATTGCAAATAAAGGCATCAACCAATCATTGTGTGGAACTGGTTGCATTCCACCTATAATTGTGAAACAAAAACACTGAGGCTACGTAGTCCGAACCAAGACAGTAAACTGTATTACTCCTTTCAACCTTGACAAAAGCAGCGCAGACCAGATCCACTTTTCACAATAAAAGCCCTAGACATATAATATTCGCAGGCGAGTATTTCGCATTTTCACGTCATTTATTCGTAAAGGCCGTTCGAGAGTAAAGACCCATAAAAGCAGCCTTAAACAGAACAGGCTGATCTGGATCTTCACCAAGTATCATGACTTATTTTAGATTGTGAAAAAACAACAACAATCAAACACATTAAGTAGAAGGTATTGAATGGTATAGAAGGTATTGCAGCAATAATGGTGGTTGAAACTGTACTTTGGGGGAGTTTCTTCAGCATGGTCACAAGCGAGGGCACAACATACACTGTGTTGGGAAATATCAACTCTGCAATACTACTAAAAGGCCTCCATCAGAAGAAGTCCGTCCTGCCAGAAACACTGTGGCTGGGATGTATTTTTGCTTCAAGGTGCTCAATACTGGCAGCTCCAGTCAAACTGGTGATGAACTGTGATGACATTATCTGGCATCATTGTAGCCTCAGTGTTTCCCTCCTCAGTAGCTGCCTTATGTGGCCAACCTGTGAGACAGAATAAACAGCACAATCTTCTAACTTCAAAGTTCTACTTGTTTGCAGAAAAATAAAAATAAAACCACAACATCCTCCCAAACATGACACCTGACCGACATTTGTATTGGAAGTCTGAAGAGTCTGGAGATTAAAAAAACAAAAAAAACATTGCAAGGTTAAAAAGGATTTTGTTGGTTGATCGGTGTGTCGTGAGGAACATGTGGGTTTTATTTCCGAGCACTGGGGAAGTACATGAAAGTGCGCTTTAGAGGATGAGAAGTGTCTGTTTTCTTTTTTTTGACACGAGAAGCAGCAGTTTGACAAGCCTGGCGCTCCCCAGGGGAAACGCTGCCTTCAGCTGCAGCGTCTCACTGTGAGTCAGTGTGAGTCAGACGCTGCACAGACCCAACACGACGGCTTTGCCTGCCGCAGACAGGGAAAGAACACACCACAACCGCATTGTCTTTTCCCTTAAGATGAGTTTTGTTTTTTGAGGGCAGTAGTTAGCACCAACCCTGGGTTCATCACCCAGATCTGTTTACACAAGAGCAGTGAAAGCTCAGGGGTACCATAAGATTCACTCCCCTAGATATGGAAGAAAATACTACATTTTTACTGCACGACATCTATTTGACAACTGCAGTTACTGGTTACTTTGCAGATTCAGATTTACTGTTTTAATCAGTCAACAAGTTTTCCTAATATTTCTTGTTTTCTTCATTCTTTTTCTTTTCTTTTTTCCTGTCCTTCTTTATTTCTGCTCTCCTTTTCTTACCCCATAAAACATTCCCAAACTAGAGATACAAGGTTTCACAGTACTCTTATAAAGTAATTTTTACTACCAAAATGCAGCAAAAAATACTTGGGTAGAAATGTGAAAGCAGGACTTTTACTTGTAATGGAAGATTTACTGCTATTAAAAGGTACACGTACTTCTTCACCTGCTGCTGTTTGGACTGTGAATGCTCTCCTAAATCAGAATCACATACAGGCCTGCTGGACTCTAAATTAACTACAGGTGTGATTGATGTGTGGCTAATGAGGCGCTCAAGAAAGATACTGTCATGTTTATGACATGCAGCCGACAGTATAATAATACTGAGAGTTGGCATTATAGCAATATATTCATTACATTTGGATTTAATTAATACATTGAACAATGGACTTCGACTGATGCGAGGCTTCCGTAGTTGTTTACTATTTCGGGCACCAAGTAGGATACATTGGAGCTTTCAGAAATGAGTCTCACAATCCTAATTATAATGTTGATGACATTATCTATATGCAAAGATTTGTGAACCTAACCTATTTGTGAGAGGCAAAGTCCCTCCCCTAACTGTGGACCAGTTGTGACTACCATTTTTTTGGAAAGAATTGGTAGTCAACATAGAGAGAAAAATTATGTTTTGATCCCATTTGAATTGCGTTTGTCAATTTAAAAGATAATTTTGCAAGTCAAGAAATAACAGTTTGTTGTAAAACTGTTGAAGTATCAGACTGAAAATATGTAATTAGAAAGACAACACACCTAAAAGTCACGTAGGTTGGTGACGCATATTGTGCGACGCGAGAGATAGTTCACTGAGCGTTTTCTTACAAAAGTAAATAATACTACGACAAACTTACAGCAAACTGAGACTTTCTTAAGTTGAAAATGTGTGATTCATGCCACAATTGAAAAATACATTTGTCTCTCGCTGTATATATATTTCTTTTGAAATAAGGTCCCATGGGGAACCCTGGAAGGGGAGGGACTTCGCCTCACTATAGTGTGTTAAAGGATGATGGTTTGGACTCAAACTGCACACACTGATGGATTGATTCAACACAACTCACAGCCTATATTTTACAGAGAATACATCTCCGAGCCATACCATCAAGTAGCAAGTGAAATAACAAACTCTGTGGGAAATCCATGTGTTGCCAGCGTGAACACGAGAATGAGGGCAGGTTATATATTCAAGACATGCATTGCAAACAAAAGCAAACACAACGGCATGCTGAGATGAAAAATGATGCAGGAAACGTGTCTGAAATCTAGAGAACAAACGCATCAAAGGTTTTAAAGGACTACAGGCGAGACTGAAGCTGAAGTGGGATTTAAAGCTACAGTATGAAGAAGGCATGATGATCTTTGATTTCTGTACCTCGTCTCCTCAGTTGTTAAGGATTTTAAATAGTTTGTATTATATATGTCTGTAGCAGTTCTGCTGCTGTGAATTCACTGCAGGCCATCTAATTTCAGCAGAAGGCTCAAGTTCAACTTACAAGCCAGCTTCCATCCTTCTGTTTGAGGCTGACACACTGAGGTCATTAAACTGATGGTCCTTGTCAAAAAGCCAAACACACTGATGAGAAACGTCTCAGCCTATCACAGCCCGTCTCCGGGCTGAGCTGCAGGAAGTCTTTCAAGGTGATGATGACCGGACATCTATAATATCTGAGCTAAAAGTTCAGGCAAGTCTTTTAATGGTTGTTAGCTGGGTCTAAAAAGTGAAGCCAATGCTGAAGTGCCTTAAACTTGCATTCTTACTAACAGCCAGCAGGGGGCGACTCCACTGGTTGCAAAAAGAAGTCTGATTGTATAGAAGTCTATGAGAAAATGAGCCTACTTCTCACGTTTATTTAGAGTCAAATAGACCATACAGCAGGGTATGCTTTAGGGCGGGGCTACCTTGTGATTGACAGGTCGTGTAACAGTGTGTTGTCAGTTCATCAAAGTTAATTATAACATTTTGGTCACCAGAAAATGTCTTATTCAGTGTTCAGTTGTACTTAACTCCACCCTCTCATGGCACTTCTGGTTGCAAAAAAACAACATGGTGACAGCCAAAATGCCGAACTTGAAACCTCATAACAGCAGTTCACAAACCAATGTGTGACATCATGGTGACTACGTCCACTTGTTATATACAGTCTATGGTTGCTAGACAGAGAAATCTAGACTTTTGTTCAGCCTTCGATATTTTTCAAACGAGGAAAGCAGTAGGTGAGATCATTGACCTTGAAGTTTAACTGCACAAGTTTTATCCTCTTTTGAGGCTGTACTTAAGACTATAATTGGTTGTCTGCTGTATTCATAGACTGCAAAGTGTATGTCATTACAAAAAGGAAGGTGAGGTAAGCTGAAAATCCCCAACAAATGCACTATTTCCCTGTTTGTTTGATTAAACAACAAAAAAATACAGCAACCAGTTCTTTTAGGAACTTCCTGAGGCATTTTTGTGTAAAACAAAACTATATATATATATTCATGTTTTTAAAGAGAAACCAAAGGGCTTGGAGCTGAGAGCCACAGATAGAGGAGGGAAGTCAAAAGGTATTGAGAGACAGATTAACGAGTTGTTGATTTTGGTCTTTTTATGGAATTTACAGACAATAACACAAATATAGAAAATTACCAACCTAACTTTAAGGCTACAAACCAAACATGCACATTTCAAACATTTCAGTGAAGCAACCATCTTCAAATCAGCATATATATCTATAGGCAATGGACAAAGAAAACAAAAGTTCCCTCCCCTGGATGTAAACACAGTTTGAAAGCTCTGCAACGTGATGCAGGTTGATGTATAAAAGCGGCCTCAGGAGGAGAGCAGGTGAGATTCAACCTGAGGACAAGACTAAATAAAAGCTGTCAGTCTGAGAGAAGCTTTGAGAGGAGAGTGGAGCTTCTGTGTCCATCTGATAGCCTGTATGTGCTGGAAGCGAGGCCTGCTCTCATTGTGTTGTTGCATTTGATTCTGGGAAAAACTTTGTTGTCCAGCTTTTAACAACAGGAAATGAAAAATGCACCTTTTTTTATAATTTATAACTTAGCAAGTAAAGTGAAAAATGATACTAATTTTAAAATGAAAACAATAACAATAGTTTTCTCGGGATATTTGCAACGAGATTAAAATCAGTCTAACTTGAAAGTATAATAAAAACAGTTCTGGTATGCTTTAAGAAAGTAGTCTCCCCCCTGGATAAGGACATCCTACCAAAGTTTGCATTATGTTATAAAACACTGGATAAAAAATTCAAAAGTCATTTATCTTGTTGACGAATGTTTATGTGCTGCTGAAACTAAGATGTTTTAGAGTTTGTAAAAAGATTTAATTAAAAAAAGTTGGTAGGTAAACTCACTAAATGCTCTGTAACTCCAGCCTCTTTATCTGATCTGAAAAAAAAAGACTTCAAGGTTATTAAATTCATTAGTCCACATCAAAATGGCAAAAATTATATCTACATTCCATATTATAATTTGCCTACAGATCATCAGCTGGAAATAATCATAGGATATGTTAACAGCAATCATGTAGATGTAAAAGTAATATATTTGTCGAGCTAATGCAGCACTTCCATCCTGAGGAGAAATTGCTTGAAAAAAAAAAACACATTTTTATTCTCTCAGAATCACACATTTCCACATTTTTTTAGGTAAGTTTATTTATTATTTGTTTGCTTAACAAACAACTTAAACTGCCATTTAAATGAGCCAGTTTTTGGTGCTTTCAGTGGCTTTAGAAATCTGGATCAACCTCATGTCTGTGCCTTAAGTACAAAGTCAGGATGTAGTTAGCCTAGCTTAGCATAAAGCCTTATTGTAGCTAGCCTCTAAAGTTAAAGCTGCAGGTATTTAGTTTTAATTAGGCACCTAATTTACATAATCCAGATTTCATTGACATTGGGAATAACAATCAAGTTCAAACATAGTTTTTCTGTTATAGTAAATGACATGTCACTGTTACAAAGCGTAGACGTTACACAGTTCATCATGCTGTGAGCGTGTACACAACATGCACTTAAAATTAAATGTGGTTTATATGCTAATAAATAATCTATATTGAACACTGACTCTTGGTTCCTTAAATGAGTTATTACTGACAATTATTTTTTTGTTCCGAGTAGTTTAGAGCATTATTCTAAAAAACAAAAAGACCAATGTTGTTATTGTGAAATTAAATAACCATAAAGCGAATATGGAACTTTTGAAAGAAGAAAAATAAACATTCACGTGCAAAAGAGAAATCCACTGTGCCATCTTTAATTAGTACTTGTGTCCGCAGTTCAGCAACATTTACATAGTCTTGTTTTAAGTGAGAAAAAAAATAACATTTGAACATTTGAAGACATGTTTTTGAAGATGTTTGCTACTGAACCACACTGAAGCCTCTCTATAATGGGATCTGTTACACCATTAAAAGGCTCACAACAGTGTGTCCACTGGGTGCTTCCCTTTACACTTTCCCCTTCACTTCCTACAAAACGGCTCCAGTGTTGCCTGATCCAAACAGTGCTGAGAGCAGAGCATTTCAACTCTTATATCAAACTTTTAGTAAAGCAGCTCCCTTCTTCAGACAGATTTATTTAGGATTGCAGTACCTCCAGCCACGACCAGAGCATCCCACGTGCATCTGGTTGCTGCTTCGGGATAAATAAGAGGTGGAATCGGAGGATTTTTTTTTCACAGAATATAGCTGTATCTGCCAGGTATAGCCTCCTCCTGGTTACACACAGATATTAAGTGCATTACACAGGTAGCTAATACAACCCCTGGGTAAGCAAGGTGTGTGTAGTGACGAAAGAAATTGTCCTCATCTGAGAGCAAACATGAACTATAAACCCCTTATCTGTCCCCGACACACCTGTTTACGGTTCAGAGCCGACAGTTATCCAGTCTGGGTGGGTCGGATCTACTTAACTGGGAATTTCTCTGCTCACTGAAGCATCTTTAATCATCGATAAATTACATAAAATATTTTAATAGTGCCATCTTAATTTAATAGCTGCGGCAAAATGATACCAGGGTGAGGATGATTAGTGGCCTCGGTGGTCACACTAGTGGCACCGTGACTGCTCAGTGTTTCTCTAAATTAAGACCCCATCTCCCATGAGCCTCGTCGCTTTCTGTCCCTGGTATAAATATGTTTTATGTGAGTTTCTTTTCTGTGGTTTGCTCCCGTTGAAAATATTGGCTCTGCTTGCTCAGGTGATATTTTAGCCACTTTGGTTCCAACTGAAATATCTCAACAACAATTGGATAGATTGGCATGACTTTTTGTACTGATATTCATCTTCCTCTCAGGATCAATTAGTACCACACAATTAAACCAACAATACCTGCAAAACCAATGTAATTACCATCATCATCAGCTGTACTTTGTCTTTAATGCTAATTACTAAATGTAAGCATGCTACACGCTAAACGAAGGTGGACATACTCAACATTAAATCTGCAAAACATCACCATGTTATCATTGTTTATTATGTGTTTGTGTCTCTTTCCTCACCTCTCAACGACAAAAGCTAGGCTCTTACTTTGAAAGTCTGTGTTGATCTTTTCCTCTGCAGCCGTCCAGCTCGGCCCCACTGATGGAAGTTGACATGAGGCTGTGATTAATGGTGGTAGTAATGGTTTAGTCAGTGCAGCATATGAGTCCAGCTAACAGCTCGGCTCTGTGCTGTAATTGAAGTCGACAGTAGAGTCACCTCCGCGACCTCTGACACTGTGTTCCTCTACCTCTCACACACACACGTTTTGTATGCTGATAGAGTTTTCCAATTGCTGTCAGGGTCTCGTTGCTTTCTTGAAATGAGCTCTGTGTCTTAAAGGCAAATAATGTGATGTTTACCCAGGAAGTAGAAGAAATGAGTCTCACAAGCAGAAAGGAAAAAAAGTGAAACACACACAAACATACAAACAGGAATAGCTTGACATTCAAACGCCATAGAAAGCGCTCTGAGTTTTCTGCCAAGGTCTGACAATCTCCTAAATTTGGTATTTTAATAATAACAGAAACTATTAAGAATTTTTTAATCTATATCTGGATATATCCAATTTTTTTGTGTGCAATCTTCAAAAATGCCCCATCCGGCAATGTTAAAGCTGCATTGATTGACTGTTTGGCCACTAGGGGACAGGTTTTTGTAAACTTGATGAAAGTAAGTCCAATATTTACTCTCCTTTTAGCTCTGGTTTGGTCTCCTGAGTACAATATCGGGCTGTTTCAAGGAGCTCTCCACCTCCTGCCGGAGCTCTGACTGCAGGACGGAGACGGCAGCAAAGCCGGATCTGGGTCTATCCACACAGGGCTGGTCGCTGCCGGAGGCCCCGCTGGAGTCTGAGCTGAAGGAGTTTCTGGTGAACCTTTACACTTTGCTTAACCTTAACTGCACTAAATTTTCTTTCTTTCTTCCTTTCTTCCTTTCTTCCTTTCTTCCTTTCTTCCTTCCTTTCTTTCTTTCACCTCTGTCAATGTAGATCTACAAACTGTAAACTCGGTAAGTTTTCTCTATTCATCCCTTCTTCTGCAGACTCATTCTTTTCTCTGACTGGATTCGCTGATTGCTTTCTACTCAGACGGTTTATTGTCTTTTTTTCCCCTCCCGATTCCTTGTGTCTGACTCAAGAGCCTTCAAGTTAAACTGATACCTTTCTTCTCTCTTCATTCTGTGGACTCGGCTCTCTCTTTTCTAACTGGTGATTGCCTGCAGCTTGAATTGATTCTCTTTGTTTCTTTCTTCTGTTCTTTGGTCCTTTTCAAGGATGCAGATTTTTTTTTCTCTCATTACCTTTTGAACTGTGTATGCATTCATGTATTTTCTTTTATTGAATCCATATCCAGCAGTATTATGTACAGTCCATTCATCTCTGGATGTCCGTGATGGCTCCAGCTGTTCGTTATTTGTGGTGCAGCTGCAGTAACCTCTGCTGCCCCCCCGCCCGCACACCAACAGCCACAATAGTCTAGTTATTTACAAGGGCAATACTTTATAAAGGATCTGATTGGTTTAGGCACTCGACTGAAATGACCTGTGAAATGAAAAGCATTTGGCCGAGCTGCTGTTTAAATGTTTGAGCTGCAGAATAAAATGGAGGGCGGCTCAAGTACAGTTCAGCCTACCCTGCCACCCTGAGTGTGTGTTTATGTGTGTGTGTGTGTGTGCACCTCTTCTATTATTGGTTAGCAATGTACAGTTCAAACAAAGTACGAGTGTGCATTTTTTATATGTATGTGTGTGATCATATGTGTTTATTTCATAGTGTAATGTTGGTGTGCAACTCAGAATGGATGTGACGGGATATTTAGAAGTGCTAACTCCTAAATTATATAATTATACACGTAAATTACTTCCTTCTATTTGGCTGGCAAGTGTTTGTTAAAGCTGTTTAATAGGGCACCTAAAACACAGGTCAAGGTCAAGAGTTTGATCATGATTCTAAGAGTGCCAGTGTTTCCTGCAGTTTATTTCTCCAGGCTTCAAATGATCACTCCTGCTAAGAAAAAGTGATTTAGCATTTTAATGTCTATATGTCTGTGCCGATTGCATCACTAAGTCTGAGTTCACCACCTACGCTAACCAATTTCCTGTGGGAAACCCTGAGAGTGCAAGCTGTATGAAACTTGGGGTAACCATAGGAACAATATTTCTGCTTGATAACGTCTTATCAGATAATAACTCTAAGTGAAAAAGACAGAATTATAAGTTAACTTGACTACAAACAAACTTTAAAATTATTTGTTTTCTTTGTTAGATAGCCATGCTATAAGCATAATGCACTCTGAGGTGTGCAGGTAGAAAGAAATAATGGTCTCGGTGGACCAACAAACACAAGGTTTTCATCCAGGAGACCGCTGCCTGTGTCCCATGCGTTACGTTTCACTTTCATTTTACAATCAGCTAATTGTTCATGTGCATGATTATGATACAGACTGAGAATTTTGTCCTTGTTTACTTCACCACTCTGCAGCCGATTAGCTCTGATTGTGTAACATATGTGATGGAGAACTTTAAACAGTGTGGATAGGTTAAGACGAGATGGGCTGTAAACAATCTGGAGCAGCACTTATTTAGATTCCGTTAGTGAAATTAGGAGGTATCGTTTAGATAACTCCTCATTTCAACTTCATGAATCAGCCATTCCCTGAACGTTACGGTGCTTTTCAAAGCAAAATTGCACCTCAAAACGCTACATTGCATTGCAGTCATCGCAGCCAGGACAAATAGAAAAGGACAAGGTTCTTGAGCAGTGTTGTTAATGAGTTTTCTTGAGTGCAAGGCCTGTAGGATGAACTTCTAATGGGTGAGTACAGGTTTCTCTTTGTTATTCTAGAGTGGGATCAAGGATTTAAATACATAGCAAGGTTATTGTTAACCTCTCATATGTTGGAAAATGCACACCTACTGTAATCTGTGTCTGTCATAACATTTAGCAACGGAGACCACTCGTCCAAATTTGGCGCTCTGGCTGCTGTCCGTGGTGCTGATCAGAGGCTGGTTTACAGGATGGGAGTTGCATGGTGACCCTCTCCATGGTGGCATAGCTATTTCCTGCTTTCTGTTGGGGCAAGAGCCCAAGAAAGAATTTTGCACCAGGGCCAATCACAATTATGTTGCGCTGCTGACTGTAATAATAATAATTCAAGGGTCCGCTTCAATTTGGGCATTAAAGTTTCAACCGTTAGTGATCTCTACTTCTCATGTCTGTGTAAATATATGTGTTTGTATAAATGTATTTATGCATACTACTGTATTGCATTTCAGTGTGTATCTGGTCACACACACACACACACACACACACACACACACACACACACACACACACACACACACACACACACACACACACACACACACACACACACACACACACACACACACACACACACACACACACACACACACACAGAACTGAAAAAGAACAATATAAAAAACAGGAAACCGTTTACTGCAAACTAATTAAAACTGCTGGAATGAAACAGCAGATAGAGGATGATACATCCATCCAAGGCTGTAGAGGATGATGGATAGGGGACAATGATTTTTTTTCTTCTTTTGATTGGCAGCCCATGGTACTCCATGGTTATTAGGGTTTCTGTATTTAGACAGCTGTTGGCAAATGCTGCATTGTTTCTGTCTCAGCCGCTCTGCCAAATGTGAGTCGGGAAGTCAAACAGAGAAGGATGGTTTCACCCTCCGGCTTCTTTCTTTTTTTTTCTTTTCAGAAATGATGAAATGCACTTTTCTTATTGCGGTTGGTAGAAGAGTCAAGGGGACACCACAGACGTCTGCTGAAAAACGCACAACTCCTGTTTGTGGAGTTTTTTAAGTTTCATTAAATTGAAAGTTGAGGGTTTTTTTAATACACTGGTGAAATTGCATGGCTGTAGGGCTCCATGAAAGATGTCCACTACTCACTTATCACTTTCAAAGTTTTTGTGGGAAAATTAAATGTTAATATTTTGTCTCTTTCCAGTTAAAAATTACAATAATAAAATGAAACAAATCTACAAAAGTAAACTAAGAAGAAAAAAATCTGGAACAGATTTGTTGCACAGATAACAATTTAACATGAGTCACAAATACAGTATGTAGCTCTGTGAGGCTGACACAATGACAATGTTAACATGTTAACGTTCTGCAGGTTTTGTACCTTGTTAACCATCTGAGTTCAGTGTGTTAGCATGCAAACATTTGCTTATTAGCATTGGGACTGCCATCAAGCAAGTATTCAGGCAGGCAAATATTTGGTCATAAACCAAAGTATTGGACGGATGTTGACCTGATGATGGTGCTTGAGGAAAAATCAGAGGATCACCAAAGTTACTGTGGAACATCTTCTGGGAACCATGGACTGTATAAGAAGTGGACGTAGCCACCCTGACGTCACCCATTGGTTTGTGAACTGCGGTTTTGAAGCCTCGAGTTTGGCATTTTGCCCGTCTATTTTTACAACCAGAAGTGACACAAGAGGATGGAGTTAAGTACAACTGAACACTGAATAAGACATTTTTATATGGCCAAAATGTTAAAATTAACTTTGATGAACTGAAAACACTGTGAAAGGTCTATTTGACACTAAATGGGACCATAATTCACTAAATGAACATCATGCTGTATTGAATAACACTCGAAGCTAGCCGGGGCAGTTGTGGCTCTGGGGGTAGAGCAGGTTGTCCACCAATCGGAAGATCGGTGGTTCGATCCCTGGCTGCTCCAAGTCAAATGACGATGTGTCCTTGAGCAAGACACTTAACCCCAAATTGCTCCCGAAGGCATAGCCATCTGTGTGTGAATGAGTATTTAGATTAGATCCTGATGGGCAAAGTTGGCACCTTAGTAGCCTCTGCCATCAGTGTGTGAATGGGTGAATGCTGACATGTAGTGTAAAGCGCTTTGAGTGGTCAGAAGACTAGAAAAGCGCTATGTAAGACCAAGTCCAATTGAGACCATATAATTATTGAGTTATTTTAGTCCGGAACAAAGTGGTGGACTGACTGGTATTGCCATCCCTAGAACAATGCAGCATGCAAGGTCAAAAAGTCACCTTTTCATTTTAGACTATGCCAGTGGTCAGATTATTTTCTGTAAAGAGCTGCATGAAAATATAGAGTTTTGACAACATTTAGTTGAGCTCAAACTCACAAACATAATGTACATATACAGTATCCTGATAATCAGGAAGAATGTGTTCTTGATGAGGAAGCCAAGTAAACTAGATACTGCTGATGATGACCTTGAGCAAGTCAGTGTATTGAATCTTCTTTGTTTTGACTGGACGTGTCCCAGTGGCCGGGCGTCAAGCTGCACAAGCTGCATATTGACATGTAGCTTTGAAGCAGTGGAACACGACCACTCAGTCAAACTTCCCTGAGCTAAACAAAAGTATAAAACCTGACTGACAGATCGTGGTGATAGCATCCTCATCGACTGCTGTCATGAAGGTTTTTTTTTTTTTTTTTTTT